>JABFPN010000122.1:0-70954 GCA_022817305.1 Leptoteleia sp. ZL-2020 | reverse complement strand
CTGCCATTGTTTCACAATGTGACTTTGGGGACAGTCCTCAAAACTACCAAATGTCCTCAAAACTGCCAGTAAACAAGTCAATAAAATGGCGATTTGGTCTCAAAACTGCCATTAGAATAATATATATTATTTAAGAAACTTCAAATTAATTTTATTTATAAGCTTATGAAGTCACATTTAATCTAGACAATATCTAAATATCTTCTGCATCGATCGTTTCTATATTTTATTTTAAACAAGCTGTAATACTTATCAATAGTTAGATGACTATTATATACGTGTTTCAGTTTTTGTTCGCCCCGTTTGAGCAACACTAAATAGTTCGCGTTCTCTCAAATAGAATGTTTCGTAATACCCGTGTATAATATGCAAAGATAAAATGTTATGAATGAATCATGTCCATTCATGCAAAAAGACTGAACGAGCATTATCTTGTTTCTTGCGAACGATGTTATTAAAAATGATAACATTACGCAGTTTATTGGCTTCTAAAGTGTCAAAATTGTATACAGCTGAGAGATCACGATGTTCTTCGAACTTCATCAAGGCTTTTCACGAGATTTAAAATCCATATTTCTTGCAGGCGCTAACAGTAACCTGACCGATCATGTGACTTGTGTTATTCATAATTTTATAGCACAAGTAAGCGTTATTAATAAAGATAATATAATTACTACAATGATACATTTGTAATAATACAATTACAAATTGTATCATAGGGTGCTTATGGTGGTAGCTAGTACGTTTATCTGGTACATGTATCATGTGTTCCATAGTCCATAAGCATTGCTTATTTTGTATTAATTAAGAATGGTTCACATATGTTTTGGAACACATGATACAAGTTCATGTATCAGTTACCACCTTAAGAACCCATGTGTTAGTATTGTGTAAATATTAATGTATATTTGTTTATAATCTTTAATATGAAACTATTCCATGTAACCAATTAGTCGAATACTAGTAGCACCGTAATAAAATTGTTTAAGAAATCGTTAAAACCCATGCGTTGGATTGGACTGCACGGAGAAAACTAGATCTTTTATCTATGCATTAAGTATCACGTGAAATAATTAATGTTAATACTGTATCAAAACTTCTTGAAATAATTAGCATATCTATTAAATAAGACATTTCGACCCATTAGTTTAATAATTAATAGTAAACAATGCTGAATATACAAACAAATTTATTCAACGAAAGATTGCAGAAGTATATTTTTTAGTTTTAATATTATATATATAAAAACATATTTGTTAACATTACGTAATATGAAAACAGAGTGGTTTAGTTTTATAACACAATCAATATATTTTTATATACTTAATTTAAATCATAATTCTCTTTAATAGTCTTATTATTTCCGTTATATTATTGATTGTATTAATATGTTTTTAATTATATTTTATATTTCCTTTTTATCTTTTTAATATTTATATATATGTCTTATATCTCAAGATTATATCTCATAGTCTTATATCATCTAAAAAATGGATATTTATATACATTATAGGACACCATGTGTTACTAGAGTTGTTTTGTAAATTCAGCATTATATAATTTTAAAGCAATATTTACATTCTAAGATTGCCAATTGGTGTTGAAAACACCAATTGACATTACTTCAACTATACAGTTTTCTCCGTGTGATCTTGATCACTAATTTTATATTTAACAAATATCACATCTTTGACACACAATTTACTTTATTCTTGATTATCATATAGATATGACGTACAATAGGATAATAAGAATATGATAATCTATTATCCTTCACGTAAAAAAGCCAAATACCCTCTGAATTGTTTAATCAGAAGTTTATTGATAAAATCCTATATACCAGGATACCAGTACTCTGGTTCCAGAGAAAAATTACTGCAAGGAGTACGAGACGATTCAGATATAAATCCATTGGATGCAGCTTTTAGAAGCATTATATCACATACACTGAGATTCGAGATAAAGACGATATATTTCATTAGCGCAGACAAACCGTGATGGTGAATTATGAACTTAGCAAACCTTAAAACGAAATATCGCAAAAGACGTCAATTTACTGGAAGCTCTACTGCTCTTGTGATATTGGTGCAACAATAAAGCGCAAATGAAGAATTGATAATAAGTTGTATAAGATGACGAAAACATTGTCAATATCGAACAGAAACAGAAGAAGATAATTACCGGTCGTGGTAACATCAAAACAACACTTTTAACATTGCAAATAATCATGACATGGTAAGTATCAAATCTAATACGTACATCATTACGCAGAGCACCCATCGTGTTTATTCAACGATAGAGGAAGGCGACGATGTAAAATTTGCATGCCATAAATTCTTCCGGTGTCGAAAAAATTGGTATCATTATTCTACTTCTTGTCCCACTAACAGCCAGTTTAAATGCAATGGATGCATTAAAACAAGTTGGTGAAAGTAATATATCTAACAAACATAAAGTTTGTACCACTCACAGACCATGTCCTGTTTTAGTATTACAACTAAAAACTCTCTAATTCTTGGGCTTCGTAAACCACATTGTAAACCGTTAAAAAAGGTTACTATTATCGAGTTTTCACACCGAGGTCCACAATGAAGAAAATAATTTATAGTGGATTTAACTGATAATCAGTTAATGGTGTAGAATATGAAAAATAATCATGTTTATAGTGTATATAAACGCCTAATATATTTCGAATCTAACCTAAAAAATGTTGTCCCGCGTGAGTGGGCTTGGTAGTACTAAAAAACAGTGAATGCAATAGAACAATATGCATATACTGTGACATTAATTGAGTGACCTGTGATTATTAGAAGATATTTCGTGCGTGAAGTATCTCAGATTGTTTCCGAAAAAAAAAAAACGAGTACGACCCAAGCTCAATTCATACGCTACCCGACCATTAAACAAGTGCCTGGAGTTTAAAAGAATGAGAAAATGTGTTTTATATAAGGAAGTGATAATAACCTGAAACTTGTTGCGAAAATGAGAGCGGAGGTTAGGATAGCGGGCACAATGCGCGCGTTGATATGATATAATATACTAACAAAAATTAAAAACGTGTAATATCTTACCATACCCCACGGACATTGGCTATTACCGCTCAGTTAGACCTGCAATACAAAAATACTTATAATAATTAAAGTTCCTTCAGTAAGTATGAATATATAATGAACATTTGAATGCAACTGTTTTGTTTTTACTTTACTTTTTCTCGTTGATTTATTATTTTATGCATTAAGTTTCATATTAATGTAATAAATATGTAGAAAAACTTTTACCTAAGTGACATAACTGTATACAAAGAGAAACTTAGTAGAAAGGGGGTACCCTGCGAAGCAGAAGATATTTCACGCGCTTAGAATGTTACTCTAATTTTGAAATTAAACTTGAACTTCACTATTTCCGGTTTATTACGTACAACTTCTCAACGAATATTATTCTATATATGTGATAAAATTGAAAATGAAGGAAACATGAATGACAACGTTATAGAATTTAACATTTTAAAAATGCAATGCAGGATAATACGATTTCCTGGATAATATTATATATTATTAATAATTATTTTTTTGTCTGTTCACATTTAATTGTATTTCTTAATACCTTTCTTATTCAGTATCGATCTAGTTTAAACTCTTACATAAGATGCGACGTAAAATTCCGTTTTATAAATATCTTTACAGATGTTACATCATAATAGTCACAAATATTTTGCAAGTTTTATGACAATCTGTGCGTATATAATTGTTTTAACATTATATTATAATACAGTTATTTCAAATGGTAGCATTATATTCGTATTGTGAAAATAAAATTATAAAATAATAACTGTTTATTAAAATCATTAAAACTATGATTTTTGAAATTTTATCTACTTTTGAACAATACTGTTGACCAAGTGATACGTTCTCCTGATTTAAAATAATTGTTAAATTGATTTGGGTTACTAAGTGTGAAAAATTGAAAAAATCAACCCTTGCTTTAAAATACATAATTTCGGGATCGATATCGATTCCGAAATCTTGCGCTCCCGACGCACCCCTTAGTCGACGCATGTGAGTGCAACTTCACGTCTATGAAGTGTAGTAACGGACAATTTCGAGTGTAGTGTAAAACATTAATTAATGTAATTATGCTTGCTAAATCATAATAGTATGCGATACATATAAATTTACATCAATTTTATTATGAAGTATAATAATTTTTGTTTCGTTTTTTTTCTGAATGTCCGCAAGCAAAAGAAAAGTTCGGTAAATTGTTTCGACGCAATATCATTTCATTCTCGGTTAATTTCGAAGAAAAGATAAATGTGGTGTAGTTTGCTTTTCGAACAATGTGTGAAGCCAAACCGAGCAATGACAAATCTCAATTTATTACAGAACGTAGTGTCTAATTAGTGTAGAAGCATTGCTGTTCAATTAGAACATTCTCGAACACTGGAGAAGCAATTGAGGAAAGAAAGTGCGAGGCTGAATTATTGCAACTTATCAGACAAGGAAGAGAGTTTAAGCTGATTAGGTAGGAGAGTGCAGAAAGCTCAGAAGGAGTTATTGTTGGATGCTGAAATTTCGACAGGTTTTTAAGCAACTTTATCCATTATTATTTTAGAATCTAATTTGATTAATTTTAACATTTTTTATTCAAACCAAAATTTGAAAAATGTTTTCAGTAAATTTAATACATTGTTCTCAATGATTTGCTTATGACATTAACGATTGATATTAATATTTAAAAAAGATAAATATTTAAATTAATTGATAATACGATAAAATATATTTATCTTAATTATAATAAATTGGCTGAAAAACAAATTAATTGTTACTTGTGGGTAACAAATTATTATTGTTTTTCAGTATAGTTATTTTTTATCAATACTTTAAATTTTTATGTTATTATAATATAATAAAAAATTATAATGTTATTAATTATCTTTAATAGATGTTAAATTAGATATTATGTATTAATAACTTGAGGGACTTTGTTTAATTAGTTCTTAATTAATGAATTTAATTAATTATTGATTAATGAAGAATATGATAACATTTGATTAAATCAAATGAAAAAAGTAATGGTAGATTTGTGATTTTATTTGTAACAGAAGTGAGGTTATGCAAGAATGTTAGATAAATATATGATAAATGAAAAGAGATTTTACTAACTGTATAGAATCTAAATTAAAATAACTTTTTTAATGTAAAAAGCTAATTTAGAAAAATGATTAATTATTAGAGATTGCCTCAAAAGCAAAATACATAGTAACATAATATTATATTAAATTTCAAATGAAAGTAGAAAGTATAATTAGAGGAAATAAAAGACGCTATATAACAGGAACAATGTTTTAGAAGCGCAATTACCAACTTATAAACTTGTAAGTAGAAATAATTTTATATGCGCATTAGTACCCCCCTGCCCTGCTTCCCTCCCAACTAGTAAGCTTTTGTGTAGTATTCTGCACTCTATTAATGTTCTCGCAAATCGCTTCTTGCGGGTCCCATATATAAAGACGACAGGTATAGACTTGTTATTCATAACAAGTTAGCGGTGTTTTTCGTTTATACAAATTCGCATTTATAAAATGAATTATGTAAAAGAATGGGTAAAAAAGGAGCTTTACATTCGCCGAAGTAAATATATTTTACAACATTTAATTGATGGGAAATATTGTAACTGTAAAGAGGGTGTGTTGCTCTTTTCAGTATATATATTTCAACATTTTGCAATCCAATATGAATTGTCTATCTCTGCAAAAAAGTTTTTCTCCTGAATTTTAAAAACAATTTTTCCATCTTATTTTTTTCAATAAGTAGTTAATTCCTGGTGAATATGTAGAAGTGCTTTGAAGCATAGATCATGAGGTTTTTGTAAGCTTACTGTTGAGATGCTTACTATGTTAGCAAGTTGAGGAATTTTCACTTCAACATGGTATAGGATTTGTTTGACAATTTCATCTGTCATAATAGCTCTTGAGCTTTATAGCATCCTCAGCTTTATAGGGTCATACATGGATCCCTCATGCAAAAGAGGTTTGTATTTTTTTCAAAGTTTATCAGCAAAGTTGGCTCTTAACTGAATAGCTTTCACTTTTCACTTAAAGAACACGAATCATATGAAATATTTTTTTTGGAATTTTCCGCTGAGGGCAGCATTTTCAATATTCTTAATTTTTTTTCTGTCTGGTGTAATTGGTGTAATTGCAATGCAAGCATCCCTTATTCATTGCATTATGCTTTCATGGGTGGTAGGTTCTTTTTAAAGACATTTTTAGGTAACCTCATGATAAGAAATTTGTCAAGGTATAGGGAGGGAGGGGATCTGGATGGCCAGAAATATAAACACATTTGAATGTCAAGCACTGTAAAATAATTTGATTGTTTAATACAATATTTTATTAATACAATCATATATATGTAACTTGTAACAATATTTTTCTACATATTTATCTAAACGTTCTAGTGCATAGAAAATAATTGCCGTGCCGGATTCGCATATATTCATGTATATATTTTCTCTAAAGAGAGAGGTCATTCTTTGCGTTCTATGATAGTAAACAGATAATTTGCTGTATGTATTTTTAGTACATCTTCTGTACCTGAATTTTTTTGGTGCATTTATATAGAAATCAAACTTTGAAATATACGTTTCTTAAATATTAAAAGATCATTACAGTGTGAACATTATATTGTCTATATATGGTCAATACATGATCAATATATAGTCAACATTACAAACACTACTGTAATTCAAAAACAGGACTTTTCCCATTTAAATCTGGCGAGCTTATCCGTACGAATAATTATTCCTCTTATGATTGGTAGCAGTTTGAATAACAATTGTATCAAATTTCATATCAATATTTTCATTAGTTAATGAAATACACTTTATTTTCTAATCTAAAAAGGTGCATTTTTAGATTGTCAATTTCGACTTCAACAAATTTATTTGTAAACATAATATAATATATTATAAAGGAGGAGTAGAAGGCATAGTTTCCAAATTGAAATTGGAAATATGTATATAGATTAACGAAGCAATAACACATTAATTAGAAATGAAACAATGGTAACAATAGAAGCATTTTAAAAAGTACCTATGAGTTAGAAAACTTTGTGGAGAAGACATCGATATTTGGCGGGAAAAAGATCAATAACATCGGAAGTTGTAAAGTTATTAGTAATGTGATCTGCCTACTTAGAGATTGTTGTAAAGTATAAACTAGATAACGAGAAAGATAACCTATGTAGATGGCGCTATAAAGTGGAAGTAATGCTATAATATACTATGCAAATATCTAAAATTAATGGAATATATTAATCAAGTAATATTTAAGGAGTTATTTATAACTATAATTTGCCAAAGCCATTTATAATAAATGAATGAATAAATTGTGGAAAAAAAATAAATCTAGTATTTTTCAAATACAAGAAAAAAAGTTAATTTATGATTACGCTGAAATATAAATAGTTTCATTCGTTTTCATCGTAGTACCATAACATTTCGCTTACCCGGCTTATTTACATCGTTGTCAAACCATTAAATTTCACTTACCTTATGGAACTGCTTCACTCTTTTCGTTAAGTCAAAATCAAAATAAAATAATAAGTCAAATAATATAAACAGAACACAATCATTAAAGAAAGAATATTTGAAACGAAAAAAATAAACATGGAAAGGTCATATATTACATACAATAATAGAGTCTCATATATTAATAATGGATTTTATTTTGTTTCTTATTTTACATAAAAGAACTTGACTTACAATACTTACAAAAGTATGATCTTTGCTAATCAAACAATTTAACATTAATTTTGATTTTGTTTAGAATTTCAGAATCGTATTCAATGAGAAATTGCGTGTTTTTTTATGCATATATATGGATTTTAAGCTAGCTCCTGAATCTCATAAGAAAATGCCTTACTTCTCTTCTTTTTCAGTAGAGGATTTATCATTTTTGGTAGACCTGTGGGTATACTTGGTCGTTTTTCGTCGTATGAAGATATGATCTTAATCCATTACGCCATGTGACTGAAAATCACAGTAACTTAAGTTTACGCAAACATTACATGTACTATACCACTATAATCAAAAAATAGTAAGACATTTGGAATAAAACACTTATCATTCTTCCAAATTTGTTCGGCTCAAGTTTGGCACAATATTTATTTGATTAGTCAGCGGTTTTTTGAGCACCAAATTCTTAACTTCCTCGATATGGTGTTGATGGGTAAACGTCGAAGAATAACCAGGATATTAATCGTCCTCAACGTATTTTCTGCCTTATTTGATTAACTTACACCAAACAAAAACACTTGCTCTAGACAGTGAATTGTCACCAAATACCTATTCAACGTTTCCAATGTTTTGGAAATAGAACTTCTACTTCTGATGCAAAATTCAATGCAAATTTGTTGTTGAATTTTTTCATTTGTGCCAACTGTCGAAAAATGCACTTTTTAGGTGAAAATAAACAAGCGTATTCCATTAACTAGTGAAAATATTTGTATGAAATTTGATACAAATGTCAATTAGACTGCTACCAACCATAAGAAAAGTTACTATTCGTACGGATAAGCCCGCCAGATTTAAATGGGGAAAAGTCTTACTATTTTTTGACCACAGCAGTATAACATTAGCTGATCAACGATGGTGTTCATTCTAATACCTCGACAAGTGAGAAGATAGTCATTTTAGATTTTTCAAATAAGTCTTAATAAAATATTTTTTTAGACTTTACTCTGATAAAAGGTATAAGATCGTTTTTCAGTGATAGTATATGTTTTGTTAAAACGGATTTAAGAGTATTTTGAAAATTTGATACAGTAATTGAGGACAATCATGAAAATTCGCCAATCAAGAAGCGGACTGACAAGTACAAATATTTGCACTCAATGTAGTCTAATATAACAAATAAACAACAATAAAGTTTGTGAGGAACCAACTATAATAAGTAATAGAAAATAGCCATGAACCAGGGAAAACACTAGTGGTATTCACAAGTAAACAGCTAGTATATCAGTTTAATGACAAGTTCGATAAGGTAAATTACAAGCATTTCAATATTTAATCTTAAACATTTCAACTTGTATATGAAATAATACAATGTAAGCTTTGTTAACTTCAAGAGTAGCATTCTAATTACAACTGTAATTAGTTGTAATATTTCATCCGTTGCAATATTTCATCCATTATTTCTATTCGCGTAATTAAGACGCAGATAACAGCTGCGAGCTTAATTATTCTCCAGATTCTGTATGCCTTTACAAAATATTGCGGTATCATATTAAGTGTTTAGAAAATTACTGTTCAAAGTGTTTATTTAAAATATTAAGCATTCCTATATTCATATGTGAATGTGGAGTTGGTACTTAATACATAAGAATTACTGCAAATTAATTAATCTGACCGATCAGGTGACTTACGTCATGTACGATTTTACAGTTCAAGTAGGCATTATTTGCTAACACGAAACATAAATATAAAATTATAATACGTCTTACTATTATCCACGTAATCAATCAGTCGGGTGCTAGTGGTTATTGGTACTTATTGCTCAGTGATATTTAAACAGCTGTCAGTAATATCTTTCGCATTAGAGATTAACGTAAGCGCCACGCATATAATGTTTGAAGCCTCAATGAGTAATGTATCAGAACATCACTGACAGATGTGTTGTTTTTTTTTCTTTTAAGTGTTTTTATATTGATGCCACTGAAGTTAGACTTTCAACAAAATGATTAATGTTATATGTTAAACTTTTATTCTGTTTTTACTTTAATTCTAATTTGGAAATTGTGGTTTGACCTAAAAGTAATTTTACCTAAACTGGAGTTTGTTTTTTATTTATAAACGAACATTATTTAATATAAGATTCTTTGTTATCTTAAGTAATTATAACCTAAAATATGAAAAAAGAAACCAGCACTTTTTTTTAGTGATTTGCTGAGATACTCTTTAAGGCGTGTTCCAAAATTAACTAACAGTACTGCGTTAATTAGAAAAACATACAAATTTTAATTAGTTGAAAAAAGATGCACAATACTGCCAGTTAATTTTGGAACATTGCAGGATGCCACGCTCGTTTTAACCTCTAATGTAAATGGCATTACCGACAGTATAGCACTGTTTAAAATTAATAATATATTAAGTCAAATAACAAATACTATATATATAAAACTATATATAAATGTATTCCAAACACTGCATCATTATATATTAATATAGGCAACAAACTTTACATAGTTATCAGCAAGATAAACGATTTACCTTTACTTCAATGTCATAATAACCATATTTGATTAGATCTTAACATTTGACATGCATAGGCAATTTATTATTTAAACACCTGGATTTGTCAGATCTGCATTCAGAATATTAACAGACTTAAAATATAGATTGCGCGCAGAATCCCCGTTAAAATCTTACTTTCTATATTGATTATACATAGGATTTACCCAAATTCAACATCCCTACGTATCAAAAAGAATTCAAAGAAATCTGCTTAGGAAATTCTGTCATATCAACGCACGTATTTCGTTCGCAAAATTAAGATAAATGCCAATTTGAGTGTGTAACGAATGTGTGAAGTTATGAAAACGGAACGTAAATTACTCGTAAGTCCACAACTAAGCGTGATTAGTATTGTTCGGATGCAAAAGTCGAAATAAAGTACGTCAGGTTGGGAAAGTTTAATGCGCGAAAAGAATAAAGACATGAGGGAAGAGAGAAAAATGAAAGAAGCGAGGGCACACTTGCGATCGATCAATGTAAGAATCAACTAACAGTGATTTTATATGAGAAAGAACTCACCGATAGTCTATATCGTGTCAGCGGAATTGCAACCCTGGGTTGTTTCGTGGCCTTTACCGCGCCGTCCTCAGTAAATCATCCAGGCTTCTGCGCCTCCGACCCAATAGACCACACACGTAAGTTTGGGATACGCAGAAATGAAGCGCTTTGCAAGCTACACAAATATCCGCTTACCTCCATTTCTGGCTTATATGGAACTTTTGATATTGCGAAGCAAGCTAATTGGTGCCAGAAACGTTATCGTAGGCATTGTTGAGTAGATATCAGCTGATGTGTGCACTGATGAGAAAAATTTATTAAATGTCACTGAACTTTCGGACATAAAGTTTCCCCGGACGCATTACCGAAATTTTCGATTATTGGATACAAGATATGGACATTATATGGACACCTTATAACATCAGTTTAGATAAGGTTCGATCAAATTTGATCAAATTTGTTCCCAGTGTATGCACGTCTTTAGTCTTTAGATTAAATTATGCTGAATTGTTGGGAATTGAACCAAATACCAGAATTTAAGTGATGTTCCATTGACTTCATTGCTTCCGGGTTAAAGAACTCAAATTTTGGGACGTTCGGTTGATGAAATGGATTTTAATATGTAAGAATAAAATATACTTTAATGGTAATTTATTTTAAAGTATTCTATTTGCTTGTTGCAACAATTTTGCTTTAAACGATATTGAGAATTCAATATTTTATATTTCTGTCCATATGCTTCTTCCACCTCTTACTTTATGTCCATTTTTTTTATAAATTTTCGAATATATATATATATATATATGTATTTGAATGTACCATAAGTTTTAATGAATCATCAGACGTTTTCCTCTTTTGTACACCCAGTTGCATTGATAGCTGGACAGCTTACCTGCTTCGTAAGCAGGTTTAAGTTGGCAATACTAGCATCGAAATAATAAAATCCTTCTCTAACCAACGAAGGTTTACCCTCTCTATTGTTTTAATTTTGGGACACATGTAAAACAATATTTGTATGATATTATCATAAATTGAGTTTACAATAACATAGAAATAGTAACAATCGAAGTTAATCGGTATTGGATTTAAAAGAGAATATTTTGATTAGTATTTCGTTCCCTAATAGTACAAAGTATTTTGAAAATGTTCTGAAAATATTTATATTCCTAAAACCCAAGAATAATTTACAATTCTTTAAAACGCCATCTTTATACCAAATTATTATTTTCTTTAAAATCAAACTTAATTTTATATAGGTATATAAATATGGAAATTGTAGAATAATATATAATAATAATAACACTCGGAATAAGATGATAGACTGTAAGATTTTTGATGGAACTTTTATGTTATACTGGTGTCCCTCGCGAATAAAGGGATAACTATTTTTGTCGTAACAAAAGGTGTTAACTATTTTTATCGTAACAAAAGGGGATAACTATTTTTATCGTAACAAAAGGGGATAACTATTTTTGTCGTAACAAAAGGGGATAATTTTTTTTGCCGTAATATAATAGTTATCTTCTTTGGTTACGATAAAAATAGGCATCCCTTTATTCGTGAGGGTCATCCATATCTCAGAATGATAAGGGTCAAAATCACTGATATGAAGGTGAAGGATAAATAGGAAATCCAATTAAAAGTTGATGAAATTAAAGGGAAGATATGGAATATGCTAAAATCTAGACCAGAAAAAGAATATTCTTAGAAGAACCATCATAGATGGATACTCAAGTAAATAATCATTAGATTAGGCTAATCTATATGAACAAAGAAAAACTTGAGACTAAAAGGAAAGAAGTCAAACGTCTTTTAACCCTTCATTGGTGAATATCGTCCTCACATTTTTTTATATTACAATTTTCATTGTCTAAGTTAATAAATATAGGTTTGATACTTCATGACTTTCTTCTTTATAGTTTTAATATTATTTTAAACATTGTTACTTTATAAAAAGCTTGACTTTTGAATTATTATTGTAATGAATAATGTTCTTTGCATTGAAATTGCATTAATTACCAACCGCTATTCATCGACGTTTGTCACCTAATATTCGAAACACTCGGTATCACGGTTAAGACATATTAATCTGTTGGCAGATATCAACTGGTCACTGACCATTCCCATTGGGAAGAACCCACTAAGGATGTCGAGTCAAAAAGCACTGTCCATTTCTTCATTCCGAGAGTTACTTTTACGTTGGAATTGCATGAAACATCTTGTTTTTATTCTGGTGAATTTGCATTAACCAGGTGACTTGTCTTCCTATCAAAGCAACTTGGGCTAGATACTCCGGGAATATAATGCAACTGTATCGTGTCCTACTCCGCCCGGTCGAATCAGATGGCTGTTTGTTTTTATTTTGCTTGATAGACACCGTACCAGTCACTAGCGATGCAACTTTTCATTTTCCTCTGCCTGTCAAGCAACTCGGAGTACCTTTGTCTTATGTACGATCGCAGTTTAGTACGATTTATCTAGCTTGCGGAACGTTGGCTTTTGCCGATTGCCATATCAATGGGTTCGTTCCAAAATTGATTGCCAGTAATGACGTTAGCGAGACAAACATACAGGTTTCGGTTAGGCAAAAGAAGCTGCAAAATACTGTTGGTCAATTTTGGAACACGGTTAATTAGATTAAATTAAACGAGAAAAACTTGTGTTCACGAAGTGTAAAGGACTGTAAGATATTGTGCCACGGTAAAACAAATGTAATCCTGACAGATAATGGAACCCAATTTAGAACCCAACAGTTGGAGTACATGGTAAATAGCTATGGAATATAATATATATAGCTGATAGGGAGAATGAAGAGAATTATAGAAACAATGATTGAAGAACATGAATTTCAGTTCACCTAGAATACCGTGTGGTACGAATCCACCTGGTATAATTAAATCATGACAGAGAACCAGAAGTTTCAATTAACACCATCACGCAAACGTCTTCTGGGAAATCAGAATAGAGACAAAGATGTTCGAAATAAGCTCAGGAACTAATCAGAATTAACCTAAATAAACCATTCCAGGGTTTGTTTAAGATTGATGATGTCAATCCTATCTGACGGTAGCAACCATTGAAAATCCAAGAAGATATTATATCAAATATCTGCATTAAACTTGAGACGTCTTGATAACGAACTCACTCAAGTTAGGGATTCTGACAATATAGTTACAACTATATGAAGCTCTACTTTATATAGATAGTAGAAGACTACAAATGAAATCATTTGGTTAACTGTCCTCGTGGTATAGACATTGTACTCATTCGGCGATGGTTACTAACATTCAATCTCCTTCCTACTAGGGGGATTTGCTATCTAGCAACTAGACATGCGATCACCATCTAGTATGATTCTTCTTGAGATTTCTTTCAAGCTTCCAAACAGACGAATATTTAGCAGTAGTTTATTTTCAAATGATTTTCTGTTATATTAAGTTTTGTCTTAGTAATTGTACTTATTGTACATTTATACTTCTATTTTGCCCAATTTTTTATTATATTTAATACTACGCTTTCTTTGCTTATTCGAATTCCACCGTGGATGAGCAAATTCGGCAAAAGAACGAAATCATTTCCATAAGATAGGAGGTCATATAAAATTTTTATTCTACGATACATTGAGTGCACGTTCCCATGCATCTTTCATGTTCGATAACTTTTTATAATGCATATATAAACACGTATTATTGCATATATTTCATATATGTCACATATATAACAACATCTACACACAGAATGATAAAGGTGAATCAATAAAGGAAATTTTGTTGAAGCTCGTTTTGTTTGAAACGATCAAATTATTTTGTAAACTTTGATGACTGCGCATGCGTGTACTGTTTCGTGACGTTGACTACCATAAACATGTATGGTTTTTCTTAGTATATAAAAGATTTTTTAAAGTAAATATATACATATAAGTAGATTGTTTTCGTTTGACAAAATTCCTTTGTTATTTAAAAATTAACAAAATAATTTGGTTGAAATACCAATATTTTGCTGATTAAAAAATTAGCATCGAGCTATTTTATAAATTTTGGAATTTATATGAAAAAAATAAACTGATTTGATTGTTTTCAGTTTTAAAAGTACTGCTGTATCTATAAAACACAAAAATCTTAATTTTAAAAATATCACTTTAATTGAAACTGAACTTCAACTTGTTCTATCGGTGCTAAAAGGCCGTTTTTTGGTACACGTTATTTTTTTTTATAGAAAATAGACTTATCTTTTAAAAAGACTTATATTTTAAATAAAAAATTCTAAGGAAATTTTTCATGTAATAAGTTTTAGTTTAAAACTTTTGATTTAGATTAGATGATAAAAAAGTAATGTTTATTTGTTTGAAAATATGTCAGTTAAAAGCGAACAGGTATTAATGTTATAAACTTTATGTCTTACCGAACCATATAGAAGTCCACAGGAATCCATACATAAGAACAAACAAGTTGCAACACCTTGAATCCTTAATTGTCCTCTTGATACAGAAGTTCGTTGAAAAATGGCTGTAAAATAAAAACGTGTATATTTGCATTTGTATTTGGGGACATATAATATATTTTGGGAACTTTTCTCATTCAATTCATTAATGTAACAACAATTTTGGGAATAGGATTAAATTTTATTAACTTTAAAAGTAAAATGTGTTGGTAGCCCTTCGTCTTTGGCCAAGTTTACCAACTTAAAACCATTTTTTTCTTCGTTAAGTAATATACTATTACGGTTTAAGTTTTAAATTCTTTTTTAAATTAAAATTAGTTTAAAGTTATTTAAATTTTCTCTCGTTATTAATTATCTTTCATGAAACTTGGTATAAAACTTATTGACTGCCATAAGAAACTTCTTTTCTTATCTGTTTGTAAATTATTCGGTCGCTAATCCTACGTTCTATTGCTATAAGAAACTGTAGTATCTTTTTGTACTTGACCTGAAACACTACCGCGTCTCTTGATTCAGACAGACGTTAATTTCCAATACAAATTAAATATGCTTATATTATTATTTTAAATACCATAATCAACATTTTTAATACATCATATTAATAGTTCATAATGCATTTGAAAATTCCAAATGGGAGCTACATTGAAATACACAGTCAAAACGTGAGATACACAAATATTAGTGTCTATTTTAATAATGGTCATTAACATACCATACGCATTCAAACTAAATTTCGCAAACTAGATTATATTTTGCGTTTATTTTTTTTACGTATTCTTTTTATTCTGTTTAAGCAATAATGTTAACATTTATGCCAATTAAATAAATAAGTTTCCAATTGATATAAAATCAAATGTAAACATTTCTTAAAGAAATTTTATAATATGTTAAGTACACATACACTACAACACTGTAGATACCAATAGGAGTGACGTAAGTGTCAGTTCAATTTAAGAGTAAAAAGAGGTTGTTATATTCTTAGTGTAGCTTACCCAGACTTAGAACGATCTCATTTTGATATTTTGTATTGTCTTATGCATGTATATGGAAAGTTAATAATACTGAAGTTCAGTGAATATTTTCATATTTTTTGTATGACAAGACTTTAGCAATATTCAATGCAATAAATAATGAAAATGTTGAACATTTTTTAAACATGAAAACTTGAATTGCCAGAACATTTACTGACATAAGAATAATTGCAAAATTATAATTAATGAATTAACAATTTTTTTATAGCATTATTTGCAAAAATATTTTCAAATATGACTGATTTAAAATGGTTTCAAATAGTTTAATAAGTAACAGGAAAATTTAATTAGTGGATAATTAAATCAATAATTAACAATTCTAATGTTTTAAGGGGCACTGAAGCGAAATGGAGTTGTTAATAACATTTTGGATCAACTTCATTTTCACTATCAAAAAAATATAAACTATTGCATATATTCATGAATTATTTGAAAGCAAATTACTTATTTAGATTTCTTGAGATGCTTAGCAATACAACAATTACAAATCAAAAATACAAAAACTATATATAAAAAATATAAAAAACAGGTTGAAAATATTTCTCTAATGCATATTTAAGAGATATGTAACCTTGAATATAATATATACTTATATATAAAATTGAATGCAATATACTACAATAAAATATAGTATATATTTTATTTTATTTTATTTGTAGTATATTATACTTTTTATTTTATTTCAGACAATTTACCATCTGAAACTATTTTTCATTTATGCTTATCTTATTTATTTCATTATTTTATTTACTTATATTTATTAACTTTTACACTTCCCCTTCTAATATTTTATTTTTGAAATTATCTTCAAATATTCACGTTGCATTTCGCGGATGTACGAAATGTAACCGCAATTATAATTCCTTTATTTTCGAAGAAAGCAAAAATTGCTCGCATAAGTCACTTGGGATTCTCCTTCTTTTTCGATTAATTGTACTAACCACTTAACTACGCCTCCTGCGGCGTTTTTCTTTCATCTTGGGAAGCATTTTAATACAACACGTTTTATTCCCCTGCTCTATTTTTCTCTCCACATTGACAGACCCACCCTAATCGCATTATCAATGTTTTTTCTTTGTTGTCAAATGGATCCTTTAATGGATGATGAACTCTAATACAAACAATTGAAATATAGAACTCCACAGCTTCAGTGAGGAAATGGTATCTTTCATTTATGTATAAAAATAAATTTCACAAATCTTCCACGGTATCCCAATAAATCACACTTTAATGAAATCTATTACTTCTATTAAACTGTAAAATCTCGCTGTATAATTTATATTTTATTAATGCCATTAAATTTTATACATCTTAAAGAATATTCTGTTTCAAACATAACTTCTGTTTGAGGTGAAGTTTCATGAATTTTCTACCTTAAGGTGATGTGCAAATTTTTAATTAATTTATGTTTTAATTGTGAACTTTTATGTAAAGTAAGTTTTAATTCGACACTTAATAAAATAAGCTATGTTACTATTAAAAATAAAACAATTAATATTCCCATAAAAAATTGGATTCGAACCCCAGAAGATAATTTATGAAGATTCTTATGGTAAATTATGAAGGAAATATTATAATAAAGTATTTATTCCAATAAATCAGTAAAAATTCCAATAAATTTACAGGAAAAAGTACTTTTTTTAGCTTTTATCTTATATTTTGTTATAAGTATGTTCATAAATTGTCTTCTGGGGTTGGAATTCAATTTTTTATGGTAAAATTAACTCTTTATTTTTCTGCGTGTATTTGTAGGATTATATAATATAATATGTGGTGTCATTTGATTGAAAGTGGTGCGAAGCTGTCCCGCGAGCCGCTCTATTTTATGAATAATACATCAAAATTAGTGACATTTCAGTGAACGTTTAAGTAACATTTTTCAAACCGATCATAATTTTAATATATTCCTCTAAACCAAGTGCTTTGGAAATAAATAGTTATACGTTTTTCATTATAAGCTCAAGAGGTATTTGTTCCCGCTTCATTTGCCCTAATTATCTTTTCCGGTTAACAATCATAATGGTTTTGATTCTATCGGGATTTCCTGATACTCTTAATGAATTCAAACATCTTTTCTATCAGTCTTTACAATGTGCAGTAACATTCAATAATGTTCTTTATTGTTACAAATATGTGATGCCAATTAAGTCACAACAATTTAATATGTACAAAAGATGATGAGTGACAAAATTTTACTATTAAAAATAGTAAAAATGATAATTATCAAAGCAATTAGTAGTGCTTTTGTACATGGCTTTTAAATTCTACTATTATTAACAGTCGAGATAAGTACTTTTCCAATATATCCTCAAATTGATACCAATAATAGTAATTTGTGATATATCTTTTTTCACAGTGTACAGGTAAAAGTTACTAAAATATATTATAAATAAAAGTATTTTGATAATACTGTTAAATAAAAAGTGTTACACTTTTCTTTAATCAAATAGTTATACACTATAAAAAAAAGTCAATTACTAAGAACAATATTTATATAATAAAATATTAAATTAATAATTACCTTTTCTTATTGTATTTCAAAATTATTGTAAATATAACAAAATTTTCCAAATCAATTATTTTTCTTTTCATTGAAACATCAAAACATTAGAAATTCTTCCAACAATTAAATTCTCTCTGATATTTTTATTTCTAAACTTATCTTCTTTTCTTTTTTATTTTGCTCTTTTATTTAGTTTTACCTCAATCAGCTTTTTTCCCAAACAAAAGTTACATTTTAATTCTTCTTATGTTTACAATGTTTTGATAATAATAAAAAACCCATTATGGGCAATAAAAGTGTGATGCGAGTAAAATTATTATCCACAATTTAAATATATTATCTTGTCGGGGCAATAAATTTCTACTCGCAACAATAATTTTTTCCCCATTTTCATGCTTTTTCATTTTTTTTTTTTTTTTATTTCTTTCCATCGTACTTTAGTTTTGTCATTTGCAATGCAATAAATATTGCAAGATTCATCTTATTTCCATGACATTCACTAAAGCACGATGATTTCAGTTCCTACACTGAGGAAAAAAAAGAAAAAAATAAGATTACTATTTATTGCGGCATTACTGTCCTCCAACTGACAAAAGCAGAAGATTACTATACTTCACCGGCAATAAGAGCGGGGAATGTAATGCCTTATAGTAAACTTGTGCATTAATAATAACATTAAATATAGTAATTATTATCATAGCATAGTCATAAAGCCCATGGAGTCACGCAAAATGCTAATTTCTATTACATATTTCGCTGTGCATAACATTGGATTTTAATTTCATATTCCAAAAGATCCGAGCGCTTGTCCCCCCCCCCCCTTCCCCTTATTGTATTCAACCGCTCAATTATTGATTCAAAAATTATCTGTCAACGGGATTTAAATACCATTTATACTTGAACAAACAAATTTAAAAGTCAAAATGGTTTGAAGAAGACTCACTTATTATTATTATTAAGCTGTATTTAAATTCACACGAAACATCTTTTTATTTTAATGTTGGGGGGGGGGGGGAAGTTGCAATAAAAATTAACATATTCCGAACTTGAAAGTGACATAACATGGCATGAAAGTAGTATTTCATATAAAAGTGGGATTTTCAGTTACCACAAAACAGGTGAATGATACCATTTTTTTTCTCGTCGCAGAAAATTGAACTTCTTTTTCGATGAAATTGCTTAATCAAATATTTAAAAATATCGGAGGGCAGTGTAATTTTCATATTTTTAAGTTATAATGATTTGATTATAGTACAATTTGTAACAGAGTACACGTGAAAAAAAAATACCTACAACTTACTTCGGTACACATTCATAAAAGACAAATTTAAGTACCAGTGCATTAAACTTAATTATGTATCAACATTAAACTTCTTATACTTATACTTAGTATCCACATATTAATAACGAAAGTTCAATGTTTGTACCTTTAAATTTAGCGCACATCCTGGAAATAAACTTCCAATAATTAAAGTAAACATCGTTATGTTTTTTGCGTCACAGATGTAACAACTTTTGAGAATGCTTATAAATTGTTTATACTATTTTCACGTCATTATTAATAGTTGAACACAAATGTAGATAAAAAGTCCAACCAGTTGGTTAGTAATTTGAAAACTTGTTTATCGGTATATTATTTTAATATCCGGGGAATATTTGAAGCGGACATATAACATTCCTGAGATATTATTTAATAATAAATAATATTCTAAGGGCATTGCATTAATTTGTTTTTAGATTCTATAACTATTTTTAGGATCCGTTTTAATGTTAAGTAATATTATTCACTTATATGAAAATATACTGACTGAACTGATTGCCTCTTGGATGAGAAAATATTTAAAAACATATTTTCAAAATCTGAAGATATACAAGGCAAAACATTGTAATATATTTAAGATTATCCATAAATATCAAAAGTATCAAAAGCATTAAAAATATCATAAAAAAGAAGATATAATATGGTTAATTTTCATAATAATCAGGAATTCTGGTTGAATTAATCATATTATTGATTATTTTAACTAAAAGTTAGGTAACTACAACTTAAATTTTATATTTAACACGAAAATTAACAATTTATATGTTTAATACTGCCATTCATTTTTCTGGGGGGGGGGGGGGGTATAACAGCACCTTATCAATGTGAATTTATAAAATAAAGATCTACAGGGTGGACCAACCCACTCACATTTTCTATGCTCTTATACCATACCACCGAGTACCGTGTATCAGATTGAAACACTCTACACAGATGTGCGTAGACGTGATATCTTATTGAAGAAGGTTGGTGATTTAGATTTACCTAACAACTACCTGTCATTGATTGATTCATATCTCAAAAATCGTAGTAACAGAATGGTATTCTCTGAATATGAATCAATTAATTACACCCCAACCTCTGGTGTTCCCCCCCCCCGTTCGATACTTGGGGGCCCCCCCTACTCTTTGCAATTGCGGTCAATGATATTCATGACATTGTTTAGTGTTTTGACCTTATAAAAGTTAAAACACAATGCTGTTAAATGCACTAGAAAAGTCATTATCTAAGAGTAATCATGTTTGATAAAAAAAAATATTTATCAAAATTTATTTTGATAATAAAAAGAATTATAAAGTTATAAACATTGTATAATGATTGTTTTGTTATATCAATTTTAATTGATAAAATGAAGTTGACATTACTTTTGCTACTTTTAAATAATTCAATCTCGTCGTAATGCCATATTATAATTTTGAATTTTACATTGTAAAAAAAAAAGAGCAATTCTATTAAGGAATATATAAAACTAAGTAACACTCATAGAAACTTCGAAGCTTAATTTATGCACCCTAACGTATTCTTTGAAAAGTCCGTTCCCTTTCATTGAGAAGAAGAAATTAATTAAATCGTGCGAGTATTTTTTATAGCTCCATTGATATATCGATAAACATAAGTCATAAGAAGAAGCGAGATTAATCTAAATTTGCTTCTATTTCGTTTCATTATTTGAAGAATGCTTATATGAGTTTTACTTACTTTGTATGTTCTTTAATAGTGTGCCATTTTATCTTATTTTTTGTTTGTTTTAAAAATGTAAACCTTAAAATTATAATATGTTATTATGATAAATTTGAGTTATTCAAAAGTAGCAAAGGCATTTATTATTTTGATGTCATTTTGCTTATTATAAAATTGTTATTCATGATAAAATATATATAAGTATATATAAATATAAAATAATTAATGAAAAGGTGTAACAGGGTGAATGGAAAGATCTGGAGTTTCATTCCAATAATTAATTTACTTTTAAATATCACACTGAAAATATTATATCGTCTGCTAATCATAATTTGAGTTTTTTCCCAAAGTTTTAGAGAAAGTGTTCAATTCCTATCACTATGAAATTTGCCTTGGTGCGACCCAAGCTGGAATGTGCTGATGTTGTTTAGACCAGATATATACAAGAATACATTAAAGTCATTGAGGAGTGTCAGAGGAAACTTGCCAAATGTATGGAATTCAAAAGTACCAACATCTGTCCACCTAAAGGAATAATCAGCGGATATCTGTGCAGTAAATTTCAATTAACTAGTTTAGCGGATGGACGAAAGTTTTCATAAAATTTTCGTTAACGTCAAAATAATTAAAGGCCTACTTGGATACGCCATATCTACTTTCGCAATTTCCTCTGGCACTGGCAACGTCCAACACTGGTTGTTCTTCAGTGTTTTATATTGCCTCTTCGATCAACCATATAACAGATCACTTTACCTTCAATAATATCCGTAATAACGTATTATATACCCTCTAGATATAGTAAAGTCTACTTTTTCAATATAATTATGATGTTATCAGTGCACGGAGAAGAAAGAATATTATAATTTAAAAATCGGTGCATTTTAAGTTGTTGTAAATCAAATTCTAATTTGTGACAAACTTTTTATTTTATGTTTTGTCTGCTAGATGTCGCTCATAGATTAGTTATAAAAGTTGTAGTTCTAATATGATTAGTTAGCATAACTACAAATACAAATATACACATTATTAAAAGTATTTTTTTTTAAATACTGGAACTAATCGTTAAAGAATTTGAATGGCACTTCCGTTTTATAGCCTCGCTAATTCTTTTTTTTTTTATTATTATTATTAATTGAAATTTTCTCGTTTTTATTTTATAGTTCTCTCCAACATTAAATATCTATTGCACAGTAAACTGTACTATAATGGACGCTAAAACCAATTTTATTTTTATAGTTACGGTAACTAAACATTTTTCCCGGTGAGTTTACAGCAAATTAATTGATTGATAAAATTCAATTTGCCGCATTTTCTTATTTTCAGTATGTATCTAGTTATGATACGTTATACTTAATATTAATAAATTAGAAAAACTTTTTACACTAATATTTATTTTGTGTCATATTTTTCTCAATGTAGAAATTTTATATATTATTTTTAAATATTTTTGAAATAGATAAATTGTATTTCTATTTTAAATTGAAATAAACACATATATTTATTTAGTTATAAATCATATGCCATTTTTTTTGTTTGCAATACTTTTTTGTAAATTTTTCAAATATATATGCGATTAAAATTGCTGAAAAACTGCAAAAATTATTAAACTTCTTCGACACATTTTCAGCACTGTTCTTCCCAGTTTTTAAACCCTTTTTCAGCAATTTTTCTTAGTAAATTGATATCACTGAGCTCCGCTTTTCAAATATTACTGATATCCGAATAAAATGGCTAATTTGCCAACGAAAAAAAAGTTATTTCGCGAATTTCTGCTTTAACTAAATTTTTTTTCAACGAAACCATAATTTCATTAACTGTAAATTTAACGTCATAAAATTGATAGTGCATATTATAAATTTTTATGCGTCATTTCTCTCAGTTGCCAGACTTTTTCGTCGGATCGTTTCCAGACGCCTTCCATACTAATTTTTTCCGCGCGGATAGTTACACATTCTGATCCAATACAGTAGAAGTAACAACGTGCCTCGGTTAAATGAAATATTATCCTTATTAAATTAACTTTATCGATCATAAAGATAGCTGATAATTCTTTTTTTCTTTCACTATCACAGAGCTGGTTATGTTTACTAATTTTTTTTCTCCCTCGGTGTGGTCCCTTTAGAAAAAAAAAGAGAATCTATTTTGCATACAATGTCTGGAACAAGTTGAGAAAAAAAAATTGTCGAGATTGAAACTTCTCAGTATTTTAGGCTTTTCCAGTGTTTTTGCAGGATTTCGAAGTTATTCCACTTGGGGTGTTTGCTTAAGATAGAAAAAGATAGAATAAAAACTAGTTTCCAGATACTTTGTTGCGCGCGCATATTTCTGCGATATAAATGTTTGCAATCATATAACGAGTATAATGTAAATCACAATTAATTAATGTAACTTCGGCCGAGAGACACATTATTACTCCGTAATACAATGTTTGCCGCGTAAAGCGAATTATTGCATAAGTTTGTTTTGCACAAGATCCATTTTATTGCTGAGAAATTAATTGTGCGAGTAATTATTAAAAAAAAAAACTTTTAATGGGTAGCGTTATGTGTTATACGAGGTCCAATATGAGTTTGAATAAAGCGTGTTTTTAAAATGATTATCGATTATATACAATCGAAAAAATATTAAGTCAAACGTAGGAAAATATTGTCAAGATATTTTATTTATTTTCATTTCATCCTTTTTAATTGATTGAAAAAAGTAATTAGGATATGAATTCAGTCTTAATTAATAGAATTTTAATTTGAAAGTTTTTTTTGTATTATTAATAAATTTAAAGTATAATAAACGAGTGAAATAATATTTGCAAATAATATTTAAATTAATTATGATAAAGGAATAAATTCATAAGTAACTGGGTCGCGGGAAGAAATTGGGACGCTCACATTATGTTACTATTTTCCGTATTGTATTGTATACGCATGTAATTTGATGTACAGTTTCGTTTACAAAGCATTAAAATGTGACGTAACAAACTCGTCATTTATTAAGCTTTTTATAATTCAAGTTTAAATGTTTATTAAGAAGTTTCTGTACATGGTACATTAATTGATAATCAAGTAGAAGTAATTGTCATTCATTAAATAATGCAATTATTAATTGTCCATATAATCATTTTTAAATGTAAGAAATAAAATATTTAATTATTTGATAATTAATATTGGATGGTGAATAGTATAAGAACGAGTTAATTTCTATAAAAAAGGTTTTAGAATAGAAATATTTATCAAATAATACATTAATAAATGACAATATAATCCTTTGAAAAATGATCTGTCAAGTGTCACTAGGGAAAATAAGTCTGGTGAATATCTGGTGAATGTCTGGTAAAGTCTGGTAAAAGTTTGGCGAACGTCTGGCAAACGTCTGGCAAGAGTCTGGATACAATTTAGGAGTAGTCACGGAGGTATCCGACTATTTTTCAGCCTGACAAAACATGAATTCAGAAAGTACTTATGCCAGATTGATTTCAGTATGGGAAGAGTCTGAGATGAATCTGGCAAGAATCTGATTACGGTCTGGCAAATGCATCCATCCGGACCCAATCCAGATTACTTTTCAATCTGTCAAAACATACATTTTCAGGCCTCTTATTATGAGTTGCAGTTTCTCTTAATTATTAATGCATTATTTCACAATTGTTTATATATTTTACACTTGGAAAAATTATATATTACCTTGCAAACTGGTGTGCAATTATAATATAATTTATCAACCAATATAGTAAATCATATTATAATATATATTATATTATATGTATGGTAATTTTTATTAATAATACACTGGGAAAAATAGTATAGTAATCCTGGACTCTATGCGTTCCTGTATAAAATAATGCTGACAAGAAGTACTACAGTTCTAATACTTGGTACTTGAAAAATTCACCAGATTGTTTAGTAATGTTCTTAACATTAACACATAGAGACTCAGAATGCCAGAAAGTATAGTAACTTTTATTACTTTATTTCCTCAGTGTATAGTAAATTTTATTATATAATTTTTCTCAGTGTAATACCAATTATTTTAAAAATATTCACTAGTCTCGTTAAATGATTTCACATCTTTTTTAGGGGAATTCTTTTACATTTGTTGATAAACCTAATTTAGGTAAAAAATAAGACGTTCCATTGATATTAAAAAATACAATAATTCACAATTATAACATACACTAAGAAAAAAATCACATGGTTAATTTTCGCGATTACTAAAATTCTGGTTGAATTAACCATATTATGATTATTTTAACTAAAAATCAGGTAATTGGAACTAAAATTTTATAGCATTCACAAAAATTAACTATGGGTATAGTTAATATTGCTATATTTTTTTCTCAGTTTACTTTTTTTTATTAATTTCCCTATTATACATTGTACAACTACGATTACCCAGTTGTATTTTAAAAGAAATTTATTTCGTTTATTGAATGGAAACAATAAATGTGTCAAACTACATAACAGAACGTCTGTAAACGCAGAAAAAAAAGAGAGGGATTGAATAACAACAATATTACGAACCCTTCTCGGGTGAACGCCATTCAAAGTAAATTCTCTTTATAGAAGTGAGGAATGCACATTTTGTGAATCGCCTTTGTTTGTATCGTTAGTTTCGTAGCATCTTACGCAGTGCCATACAAGCGTTCAATCAAAGAGAATCCGTTCGCGAAGGTCCCTTTTATTTTGTTAAACTCTATTTAATCTTCGCATCTTTGTATTAGGTTTAATCTCGGGGGTCTACGCGCGCACGGCCTCCATAATTTATAAACGGGCTTTGAATAAACATTTTAATTACTATAAAGTTTTGCATTTTATTAATGTTTCGTCTTCATTAAGTTGACGGGCGACAACTGGTGATATTGTCACAAATCAAAGTTATTTTAAGTGCGCGGAGTTGTATATTTCCGGAACGAAAGTTTTCCACGAACAAAATATAAAAAGAGGAGAAATATGAATGAGAAAGTGGCGAATAAAAAAAGACACGAGAACAAGGTAGGGCTACAGAAAAGTGAAGGATACATATGCAAATATGTTGAAAGATAAGTAATATAATTTATCCCGATCGCAGGATATATTACTTGTCTTATCTTTCATTTCGTACAAGTATGGTAAATATTGTACATTACACGGTAAGCAGTGACATAGTCGATGGAAATGAGGAACGAGACAATTTTGAAGTGATAATTAATAAAATGATACGTCAGTAAATATTTTCGAAGACATCATTAGGAAGTTAAATGTTATTAAACAATGGATATTGTATTTTGAGAAGATTTTTTTTCGTATAGAATTGTAACAAGTTCAATAACTTTCATGTCAAAATTATAAAGAGAAGAGTAATTTGTTCTGCAATGGCTATAAAAGTGGTCGAGTTTTGTATATATTTTTATTTGTGTACACTGAGAAAATTGGTTCTTAATTGTGTTTCAGATGTATGTCAGTCTTTCAATAAAAATTACTGTTTTTTAAAAGGAAAAAATTCTGTTTTATCAAGGTATAAACATACAATGAGAAAAATAAAATAATAAAAGTTACTATACTTTCTGGCATTCTGAGACTATATGCTCCAATGTTAAGAACATTACCAGACAGTCTGGTAAATGGTGTCACTTTTTCAAATAATAATTATAAGAACTGTGGCACCTCTTGTCACATTGTCAAACATTATTTTATACAGGAACACATTGAGTCCATATTTACTATATTTTTTTTTCTCAGAGTATAAACATAACATTTAAAACTAGTGTCTTTGCTTTTAAAAAACAGTAATTTTTATTGATAATCAGACATACTATGTATAGTTCCATTTTTTTATATATATATCATTATGAATTCGTACATTTATAACAAAAAATTAACTTAATTGATTTACTGGGGACTAATTAATTAAAGTACATATTTATGTTCAAGTCAAGGAAGTGGAAATGTAGTATTTGTGCAACTAATGAATGATGGCGATTCGCAATTTGCGTGAACAGTTTTGTTAGTTTCGTTTGTGGAACTTAATCATTTGTTCAGTGAACTGTATTCCATTGTACCACATATAGATAAATGGAATTGAACTATTTCATTAAAAAATTGTAAGTAAAATTTCCAGACAATAACGTAATTTATGAAATGATAAATTATGTTTTTAAATATTAATTTATTAACGCTTTTCTTTAAAAAAAAAATGAAAATTACATTACATTTACACTTCCTCGTTTTACTTATTTGCTCAGTAAATTGTCAGAAAGAATTATGGTGCGAAGACATTTGTTCTTATACTCTGAAAAGGAGTGTAAGATAAATGATGAAAATAAAATAGTGTCAGTTGATGTACAAATTCGCGAAGTATAAAGATTCGTGGTTTCTTTCTTGAAATGTTGATAAATGAGTATAAATTAAAGGAAATGAATAATTATGCTTATTCTTTTAATTTTAAATTCTTTTAAAATTATATAATTTTTTTAAGTTATAATTGCCCACTTAAATTTAGGATACAACTGTTCGTTTTATACAAATAGCTAATCCATCGATTTTCATTCAAGTATTTTTATGAGAAATCATATATGGGTTGTTCCATATATTGTTTATAGCCATGTTTGAAAATTTGTTATTACAGTAAAACATTATTATCTATCTAAAGTAATTATATACAGGGAGAAAAAAAGATTAACATAAATTACTGACTTTGTTAGTAAACTGGTCATATACATGCAAAAATTGAGAAATTACCATCCTAAGTTAGTAAAAATTGGCATATATTGTTAGCTTTCTAAGAATAATTGTCAACAAATTGATACATTTTGCTATCTTAAGATAGTAATTTCTCAAATTTTGCCAATAACCAGTTTACTTTTTATTATTCTTTTCTCTCCACGTATTATATCAATTATTTATTGTATAATTTTAATTATATAATTGTTCAAGAATTTTGGTACGTTATAGACCATAAGATTTGTATAATATAACTTAATTTTGCTATCGTAAGAGGTACACAATGTTGCCGAGTATTGTTGAGATTGCTTTAAAATCTTGCATTATGACCTGTGGCACCCTTCCCGTGTCTCTGTCAGCCCAAAACATTTCACCTTGGCTGCCGCCTGGTTAATTTCTTTTTAGGAGTAGATAAAATCCTTTCGCTTTAAACTTATTTTCGATTCAATATTTTTATTACAGTAAATCCTTTTACGATTTTATAACTGGAGTCACGACTAAAAAAAAGAAGATATACTTTAGAGATGGTTATTATTATGTGGTACACTATAAAAAATTCATCAAAATTTTGCTACCAATAAAATTGATTTTATTTAGACGAAAAAGATTATTTTCAATTTAAATAGAATTCTTTTTAAAATAAGAAAATTCTTTTGTTTTCAAAGTGACATATTTAAGAGTGTATTATGAGCTTGTCTAAACTTATGTTTTTTAGTTAACGAAAAATACTTTTGCATTTAACATAAATTACTCTTTTGGTAGATGTATTAATGCATACTTATTTAAAAAAAAAAACAAATAGATAGACCCATTATATGTATATTTAAATAATGTTCTGTACCTCTTTCTCGTTCAAGAAATATATGCATCTCGTTAGAACATGCATACCATATTGTTTTGACAGGTTTGCATGTCGGTGTTGCAGGTATATTAAATACTAGCGACGTCTCCGCGGTAACAGTAATAAAATAAAAGAAATATAACATCGTAATTCGGTTTAATTATAAATGAAATGTTATTAATTAATAGTCGTAAAATAAATCATGTAAATATTGATGAAGTAAATGATGTAGCGGTGATGTAATGATAAAATTTAAATTATACATTAAACAATTATTAATTAAAATGGATTTAGATTGTTTTTATTATTATTTTTCTTATATTTTATTCTTTCCATTTGTCTGAAAATTATGATGGTATTGAAAGTAGCCAGCTGTATGAAAAAGTTACATTTCAAATGGAAAATGTTTATTAAATTGAAATTGACCATTTGCAATATAACATTTACTTTATTAGAAATTAGTATGTTAAAGAATATCTCACATTGCGACATCACATTGTTACTTTCTTCTAGAAAGTATGTTTGTTTCAAGCATATGTATGCTTCCTATAAGCTGGAACCCTCAACCACATTTATGTATATAATACTAATATTCTTATGACTCTTTCAAGCATAAAATATGCCTGGATCCAGGCATATGAATTCATATTTGCCATATTTCGAGTGTCATATTTTTATCCGGTGTACATTCGCATTTTTTGAATCTAAATAGTGTTTTTATGGAAATGTTATTATTGCAAATAGAAGCAGCAATGTAATAATCGTTCGAAAATTTACTAAGATGAATAAATTATGTGGATTATCCTAAATAGAAGTATTTTCAAGAGAAGTTTCTTGCTAGTACAATATCATATTAACTACGAATACCACTGTAATATTATACGTCCTACCTTTTAATATTACAGTAATAATTAAAGTAAAATAAGAAATATATAAGAAATCTACATTCTTTAAATTATTAAATTATATTCATTTTAATATCAACAAGTGATATAATTTGGATATTTTTGACCTTTTTATCAATGTGGATATTATTTTAATAATAATTATTGAAAGTTTGGTAAAATTTTGATGAAACTTTTTTTCTCATTGTACTATATTAAAGGAATATTATTGAATATTAGACGTGACAGTGAATGTAATGTTACTGCACTCTTACAACAATATTTATTTGTTATACAATTTTTAGTTGCACAATTTACTATATTTAAACGTATTAAAGGTACATATACGTGTAATTCCAGATTATAGTCATTATATTTATAATATTTACATATATACAATCAAATATCTTTGCTTCGACACGCCTATTTGATTGTTTATTCGAGTAAAAATTTTTGGCGCATGCGCATGTACTAATTCTACTCACTGACAACGCAAGGTTACAACAAGACAGCTGTTTCCAACAGTGAATAACGGTCCAGAACAAACAAGAAGAATTCTATTCCCCGTCAAGTAAAGCAAAAATGCCAAAGGATAAAATTGAGATGGGGGAAAAATTGTTTGCAATTTTTTCCATTTCTTCCGAGTGACACATAATTTCCTTGTCTACCAACGGTAATTTATAAATTTCAACCTACTGTGTATCTAAATTCCCGTTAAAAGCAGTAAAATGTTACGCACAGTTTTGTCATTAGCTGAATCTTATTTCTTAATATCACTGTAAAATAAAATGTGGAATGTACAATATTGTCGCGATACACGTACGGCAAGTTAAAGTAATATTACACTTAATAAAAATGGACAGGGATAATATTACAGGTCTTAACCTTGTTACGGGTCCACATAAGTCTCTCAATTAAAAAATGCCGTCTTTAAAAGCAAGGGCACTGGTCTTAAATGTTGTGTTTACACGAAAAAACAGAAATCATTACTTTCCAAAATAGTAATCCTTCTGGACAATATACTCAAAGTGGAAAAAGAAAACAATATTAACCGTCCTTTTCCTCTCAGTCCAACGATAATGCGTTATTCCGTCAAAGCACTATGCATGTAATATAATATAATAATAACAATAATAATATATGTAAGAAAGGTGACAAAAATTGTTGAATCAATATTCACAATTCTTGCGTCACCGCGGGGACAGACTTTGACATAACGTGTCGTGATTAGTGTTGGAATTAATGAATAATTAGAGGTTAAAAAATCGAGAGAGAGAGAGAGAGAGAGAGAGAGAGAGAGAGAGGGAGAGGGGGAAATGAAAAAAGGGGGCAAAAAGGGGACCGTGAAAAGGAAGTAGGCGAAGACGAGTAATGAAAGAATGGCGAGGAGACTCACTGTAATCCGACGTGTCATCGGTGGAACCGTTGACCGTGCCATCGGGCAAGATTTGCAGGTGTCGATTCTTGATGTACATTTGTATTTTGCGGGAGGCCCCAGTGATGTGCGACAAATTGGCGGACCTTTCCGCCCGAACGGTCGCGTCGGTAGTGAGCACGGTGGGCGCAGTTCGCGCGGCCCCGACGACCATGCCGATGGTCAGCAGGCCGAAGCCGACGAACTTTTTGGCATGGTGCGAGCCGTGGTGGCCGTTGGCGATGGCGTGCTGGCCGAAGAGGGCGCAAAACAGTATGAACACTAAGCGGTAATAGAAGCGCGGCTTGTCCTGTTTGGGGGGCCTGTTGGCCCGCGACTTTTGGCAACGGCCGGCGGCGCGCACGAGGTCGGCCGAGTGGTGGCCGCGCGGCGCGGCGGCCTGCCCCTCGCGCCGGCCGATGTAAATGTAATCGCGGATAAAACGCTGACTAGATACTGACGGGCGGCCGTGACGGCGGCGCCGCCGCGCGCACTTGCCATCGAGCGGCGATTTCGAGGCGGGACCCCTCCTGTTGGGGCCTCGAAGTCGCTCGTCGGGCATCTTTCCGCCGTCATCGTTGCGGCTGGCTCGGCGGTGTCGGCGGTGTCGGCGGTGTCGGCGGTGTCGGCCGAGGTATTTGGCGGTCGCGCCGGTGCGCCGTGATGTCAAACGGTCGCACGTTACGAGCGCGAGGGAGACACCGATGATGCGCTCGTCGGTGAGGTTGGCGCGCTGGTATCGCAGGCCAGCGGCGGCGCGCGGCCAAATCGCGGGTGAGTCGAGGTGCGGCCGCAGCGGAGTGGCGCCGGCGGTCTGTCCGCGCGGCAGTGGCGCGCTGAAGCGACTGTTGCGGTAAAAGATTGTGTCGGTGATCGTTATCGGTTGGTCGAAGGAGTCGTTGCAGTGCAGCATGACGCTATCAGCCGCACTCCTTATAAGCCCTCTGTCTGGTGCATTTGCCTGCGTTAACGGGAGCCCTGGCCCATTGGCATCGCGGATCGCGACTCTCCTGCCGCGCGTCTGGCGAATCTTCGCGGCCGTGCGGCGGCGCCGAGCGTGGGGCCGGCGGTGCGCCAGCGGGGCGCCAGCGTGGGGCCGGCGGGCAGCCAGCGGGAGGCGAGCGTGGGGCGAGGCTTGGGGCGAGCTTGGAGCGTGGAGCGGAGCGAGCAAGTCCTCTCTCTCTCGCCTAAGTAGTCATTTTATAGAAGCATTCATAGTAATCAATCATTCGTCGGGAGCGTCTCCACCAACGTCGCGCCTTGCGGTACATTCGTATCATCGTGCGAGTTATTGCGAAGCCGCGAAGTCGGTAACGAGGATGGGCGCGCGCGCGCACGTTGAACCGATCGACGAATGTGTACCGTGAGCGGAAAAAAAGGTCTCGCGGCGAATTCAGTTTAACGATTGGTCCCCGCGCGCCTTTATCTTATCGTAACCGCGCGAGAGGCCGCACTGCACTGAGAGATTAAAGACCAATTTGAAACGGCCGCTTCGCGCCTTCCTCTCCCGTTTAGTTGCGTCCGATGCCAGTTATCGTCGATGCCCTCGGTTTTTTCCTCCTCTGCCTGCGCCCTTTCCTTCTCCTTATCCTCCTGGAGTCAAGGGTCCGCGGCAGCGCGGAATGCAGCCCAAGACCGATGCTCCGCACGTGACGGCGACCTGCAACATCACCTCCCGGTTGACCGGCTTGTGCCTGATAACGTCCGCCGTTCCACTCGCGAACGTACCAGCACTTGTGAGCAGACATTCAATTTACTAACGCGCCAAATAAATCGACGTGCCGCGAACGCCGTTGTCACTTTAACGGGAGCGCCACTTCCTCCGATCGTGACATCGACGCGAAATCAACGCCCGGCCGCACGAAAACTTTTAGCGGGGCAACCGATTTCGGACACCCGCCAATCCGCACCGAGCCCACGTTTCTTTCTTCGGGATGGCCGGGGTCCAAAGTTTGCCACGTTTATTCGGACTATGCCGGCGCGGCGTCCGAGAATCTACTGAACAAGTACCGCAGTTCTGTTCTCCGACTCGATTCGGGCATTCGCTCTCTCAGAGACACGCACACATAATCGGACCAAGACGCATACACAACGGCGGTACGCGTGTACACGCAAACTCGCCGAGAGTGAAACCAACACCACTGCAGCCAAATCGACTCCGCGAACATCGACGTCTAACATCCTCATCCATTCTTATATCGGCCGCCCATCCGACTTATCCCGCAGCTTAACTCTAATCAAATTAAATATAACCGATAAAAAATTGCCCGCCAACTTATCCTCCACCCTCGCCCACTTATACCCCCCCCCCACCCTATCCCCCTTACGCCCCCTTACGCCCCCACCCCCTCCCACTTGCGCGTGCCCTGGCCCACCGAGTCTCCAATTTGGTTTCATCCTTTACAATAAATTACGCCCTTTGTGCCACTCTCAAAACACACGGGTAATTATTCTCCGCGGCCTCGCGCATGTATATGTGCGCAGATTCGTATATATTTATCATTTTTGTCCTGACGTATGGTAATAAGGTACACGTGTTATTAAACAATTGACAGTGTTTTACTAAAGGTTCGAAAAAGTTGCACGAACGAAGAGTTTTTTACATTTAAAATGATAAGAAATGATTGTTGCAATTGGGAGGAGGATTTTTGCAGTTGTAATTGCGAATAATGTTTGGTTGTGATGGGCAAAAATTTGTTCCTTTTTTTAGTTAGAATATGGTTTTAGTTGTTACTAAACATTAACTAAAAAGGTTTGTTATTGAGATTAAACGTTTGGTTCCTTTAACTAAATGTCTTTAACTAAACGATTTTAATTATAAATCTTATATTTTTTTCTTAGTGTATACGCCGAGGACAATTTTTGTAAACAAATATTATAGATATTAGGGCAAAGGAGTTTGATTAAATTGATTTATATGTATTTTGTTATTAGTGTAGGAAATAGTCTGCTTAGTTTATCTCATATAGAGAAATAGTCTTGGTACTTTTTCCGAGTTATTATAAAATTCACTGAGAAAACAAAGTATGGGATTTATAATTCTTTGGTTAGACTTTTAGTTAAAGGAACCAAATTTTCTGTTTCGATAACAAGTATGTTTAGTTACAGTAACTAAAAAACATATTTGGACCAACATATTTCGTAATTTCAACTAAAAATTTTAGTCAGCTCAAAACAAACAAATTTTTGGTTATTACAACCAAATGTTGATATAAATCAGCTGGATAAGATTCATTTGCTGAAATAAAAAATAATTATATATACGGAGAGAAAATATTATTAAAAATTTCTGACATTGTTAGTAAACTGGTCGTGTACTTGCAAGAATTGATAAATATACTCCTAAGTTAGTAAAAAGTGTCAGCATTTTGATAATAATTGTCTACAAATTGATATGTTTTGCTAATTTAAACTAGTGATTTCTCAAATTTTGCAAATATATGACCAGTACTAACAACGTCAGTAATATGTATTAATCTTTTAATTAAAAAATATTGATAATTGATACAGATATAAATAAAAATAGGAGAAAAAAGAAATATTAATTTATACTTTATTTGTTAATAACGTTTTAATCTTCAATAGATATATATGTATATATATTCTTCAGTAGTCATGTCGACTTATGACCGAGTCTCCTTTTTAACCGAGAACTTTTGGTAAATTTAAATTAAAGTAAACACATACATATATATTGGGTATCGCTTATACATCACTCATTATTCAACATCTTGCCATTTAATTTATGCCATCTATTTTCGTTTTCTCAATACCAAAATAATGCTTATTTCCAGTTTCATGCACGTTATCTTCTCGCCAAATAGAAATCAATGTATTCAACTGTAATTTCCGTAATTATCTCCCTCTGGCTTGAACCCTGCCGTTCGTTAGCCTTTTTTCTTTGCGCGCAATTAAATTATTTTGGCAAAATTCCGTTCATTTCACTCAACCGAGCTTAAACTCAAATGGCACCCTCCTCGCTTCTATAAACTCAATGTTTTCTTCTTGGAAATTATTGAGATAAATCTTTCAGCGGCGAGAAATGAATCGGGACCCTCTTTATAAGGTCACTCGGAATTTTTCTTCGCTATTTGTAGTTATCATGAAATCATATAATCAGCATACAACTGAGAAAAGTATGACAGAAAATATTACTGTATTTAACATTGCTTTGTATACGTGTCAATCTTGGAATAAATATTACTGTTTTTGAAAGCAAAGACACCAGTTCTGAGTGTAATGTTTATGCTTAAAGCATATTTTTCTCTTTTAAAAAAACAGTAATTTTTACTGAAAACACTAACATGTATCTGAAACAAAGTTAAAAGCAGTAATATTATATGTTGTTAATCATATATAAGGAAATTATACAAATGTATTATTAAAGAATCAATGAGAAATTATATATATGAGAATACAATCATGAGAAATTTGTTAATAATATTTCATTTTCCTTAGGATAGTTGAACTTTGGTTCAAACGTTTCTTTCTCTTTGCCCAATAATATATCTGATTTTTTCATGTAAACGTTAAACTGTTTTTATACTTTACAACAAATTGTGTTCGTTTTTACTAGTTCATTTAACTGTTGGTTAACAATTTAATATATTAACCGAATATATCCTGGATGTAATTAAAAAACAGTTGCTATTGTGAATCATATAAGAAACTTAAATTATTTAAATTTGCAATTTTTAAATTTAAATTAATAATTAAAATAGAAATATAGGCATTTCTAAAGTACAGTAATATAAAATTGATTTTTTATTGATATAATAATTTTGCAATTTCTCATTTACTGGGATGTATATAATATATATATATATATAAACACATTTTCACATGGCAATATTGGAAAACTACATTCAGAAATATATATACACAAAATATTATTGGTTTTATAAACAAAGACACCAGTTTTAAATATTATGTTGATACTCCAAATAGAATTTTTTTCTTTTAATACACTAAATTTTATTAAAAAAAGGTATATGTCTGAAACAAAGTTAGAAACAGCAATATCTGTCCTATTTTCCTCAGTATACGTTGGAACGACGTCAGTCGGCTACATTAAGGAAATGTTACTGCCGAACGTTGATTAGGTGATATATGCCAATTTTAACATAGCGTTAACCCAATGTTGACATACAACGTTGTTGCAATTCTGCCAACTTCAGACCCTCATGGTATAATAGCAAAATTATTTACAAAAATTAGGGTGAAATATTAAACTCATGGTCTACTTTCTCGTGTAATTTAGAACGATTTCATTGATAAGATAATTTTTCATAAATAAATAAAAACTTAAAAGTGTTAAATGAATTTATTTATATACCATTTAATGAGTTGTAAAGTTCGAAGCTGTATTTATTAACTCTTTTTCTTTATAAAGTATAACCTTTGCAGTTATCGGATATAATAAAGATATTTTAATTAAAAGTCTTCTCAAAATACGTTAATTATATATGATATGATACATATATTAAATATAATTTGGTATGATGGTATTAAAGGAATGCGAAGTAAACATCAAGTGAACTGGCAACATTGTAAACCAGTTGTTCGAATTCACAGGTACGCCTTACAAGGAGATTAAAATACAAAAGAGAAAAATCACAGCCTCATAATAATTGTAATAATTATTAAAAATTATTTGCTTACGTTCTGCACTGAAACATTGAATTTTCATTTCATTCTTAAAAAGTAAGCTCGGTGTAAGGTAGCAATTGTTATTGAAAACCCGTTCACATTTGTACTAAATATAAATAAATATGAGAAAATATCGTTAGATTATGGGAATAAAAATTTTCATGCGGCAAAAAGTTTATTAAATAAAAGATTAAATTAATCTAATTAGTAGGAAACTTAAAGTATTATATTTGTATAATAATAGTATATTTTGATACAAGGGAGGGAAATTCAGCGATATCATTTCGCTTGGGAGCAACTTCACACTCTTTGCGAGTCTTTTAAAGTGTAAAAGAATGTAAGTATTTGTAATAAATAATACTTTAAAAGGTTACCTTTTAATGGTATATTACTTAACGAGGAAAAAAGTGGTTTTAAGTTGGTAACCCAAGCCAAAGGTGAAGGGTTACCAACCTGAAACCAATTTTTTCGAGTTGAATACAATATTTCATTCGCTGTGAAAGTGAAATATGTTGGTAGCCTGCAGGGTTACCAATACATTTTAGTTTTAAGGTGAATAAAATTACTTATTGGCTTGCAATTTGCCTGGAATTAGGCAATACCCTATACATAAAATATGTATATTGCTACAGTTACATTGACTTGCTCTTTAATATGATCGATAGCGCTTTCGATTGTTTTCAAGTATATAACCAGTTTACTAACAATGTTAGTAATTTTTATTAGACATTTTTTCTCTCCATATACTTTACGTTCAACAATTTCATCCGAATTCTTGTTCTTTTTTTAACTGTCTTGTACTTTTCGACTTAATTAAGCGAGTACTATTTACGGATTTTTTTTCTTCATCTCTTCAAGTTTCCTTTTTAATTTTAGCAAAGATGTAGATGTCATTGGTTCTTCCTAATTGCCATTCTCTGTTTGAAATACTCGCTTTCTTTTTTTTCAGCTTTCGGATAGGACTAAATGTTAACTAGCTAATTATTAGCAAAACTTCTATAGGATATTTGTTGTTATATTTATTGTGGAATTGATTACAATTTGTCTGATCCAGGTTCTGTTGTGCTTAATATATTAATGAGATAATAGAAAACAAAATAATATAACATGTATAAGAATTACTATTGAGTCTTGTAATCGTACCCTCTATGGGATTGTCCAACAGATATATTGTTAAATCTAATATAGGATCGATTAGGAAGTCATATATTGTTCAACTTTCCCAGAGTATTTAAGTATCAATTGTGTTGCTCACTTATAAAGAATACTTGTACAGAAAAAAAATGAAAGTACAGTATTTATGGAAAACCTGTCAGTCATTATTAACGTAATAGACGGGCTTAGTATATCATCGCATACGCAGACGTACATTGCTTTTCTTCTCTGCGTAATCTTAGCGACGACGTAACTAAACATACGTGCTTTGATTTACGAGTTTCAACTTTTCTGTTCCGCGTACTCGCATGCTTTTAACTAAAATGATTAAGTAATTAAATCAGTAATATTTTTATATTCAATAAAATAATAATAATAATAACATTACTTTTATTTTACTTGATAAGTGACCAAATAGAATCTTACAGGTGAATATAGTTAAATGTTATTTATTTTATGATAAATAAGAATAATTAAATTTGTTTATATTATAACAATTATAAAAGTTTATAACATATTGTACCTATATTGTGTATAATTTATAATACTGATTTAATTGTTCATTTTGTAGATTTAATAAGTATAACAAAAGGGGAAAAAAATGAAATTTTATTAATCATTTCTTTTGTTATATCCTTAAATTTGAAATGTTAGGTAGAAAAATTAAAGAAAATAATAAATAGGATTGGAAATAAATATTTAATCTCTGCTAATACATCAATCACTAAATGTTGAATCGTTTAATAAATTTTATATTATCATATATGCACTAAATCGCACAACCAGGAGACCTACTTTTTAGTGGAACTCCAAAAATAAACACGTTTTTACATCTACTATGATCATGTCAATGTCCGAAGCATATGAACCATCAATTATTACGGCAGGTAATACTGATCTGCAGAGTAAATACTGGCAGTGGTTGTTTTGAATAGAGTCTACCTAGTATTTCATATTAATTGAAATATTGTTCAAATTTTGGAGGAAAGTTTAAAATTAAACCCTGTTATCCATGGTGTCCTCCATTAGGAATTTGGTACCGGAAATCAGCTAGTTTCTTAAGTAAGTTCCTAGGTAGTTATAGGATTTTGCCTAGTTTCCTAGCTGGGGTCCTAGGTCGAAAACTAGTTGATCTGACTCCAGCTAGGAAACTAGGTAAGATCCTATAACTACTTAGGAACCTACCTAGGAAACTAGCTAATTTCCGATACTAAATTCCTATGTAGGATCCTAGCTAGATTCTTTTAAAAGGGAGTACAGTTTTAAAAACTCTGTCACAAGCATCTCAGCTAGCCAGAATTCCTGGGATAGGTTCAAGTGCACCACGATATATCCATTTTGGTATTCAAAAACACTGATTTTATTATATACATATATAATAATTTACCTGGCACAATGGTGTAGTAGCGAAGGCGTCTGCTTGCCTCAGTTGAATGCCTCGCCTAGTGGTGTTTTTTCACCACCTCACTATTGCAAGCTAAAAGGTGTATAGTGTTCGAACTCGTAGTTTAAGCTTATCATGATAACATGACTTGAACTACGAGTCAGAGCACTCCAATACACCAGGCATTCTGTGGTACAATTTTTCCCCCACATAGCTCCCCTCCACCACAAGAACAGGCTTTAGTAAATACGCAATGTTTAGAACAGAATGAAAAAGGTGAAAGGTATAGGATAAAGAATAGATTGAAATCCATAATAAGTTGGTGGTTGATCTCTCCTACTAAAGTTCTGATGCAAGAGGCTGGAACGTAATGTGAAAAATAGAAAAAAAAAAATTAACAATTATTTTAACTGCAATTTTTATTAAGAAAGCATTCAGAGGTGTTTTCGCATCAGTCAGTATTTTCCAACACATTATTCAGTGGTTCGTTACACACCACTGGCACAAAGCACTCAGTGGTGCGAAGAAACTAGTCAGTGCTTTTTATGACACTAATGAGTAGTTTTATCAACACTAATCAGTGCTTTTTATCGGAATTTGAGTCATGCGCAGTAACGTCAGTGAAAAGTAAGGATAAACTCGAGCTAATATAGTGATTTAATATTTAACCACGCAGGACTGAGTTGTGTGGATAAAACTATTCAAAAGTGTTTCTTCGTATAGTTCCATATAAGTGAAGTAACATTAAAACATAATCGATTTATAATAGAGTTAACAGGACTTTATTTTAAGATATGCGGGATATCGTTCGATTGTGAGACGTTGTTGATTTGACAGTATTTATTCTCCTCTAGTATCAACTAAAAGGAAAGTGTCAGTGATATTTTAAACAATAAATACACGCCATATAATTGTCAAACAAACAATTTTTATTACTATTATTCCTAATTCTGAGATATATTAACTTGTATTAAACATAAATAATACTTTGAATTTCTGATTATCGTCTCATTTTACAATTGATTATTTTACACAAATTGTATATTTTATAAAATTATATTTGAACCATTGTAGATAACGGAAATGTCAGGCCATTCGAAGAAAATATATATGTATATATACATATATGTTTAGATTTAATATATGTGTATATATATAAACATACATAACTACGACTAACGGTGCAGTTGAAGTCTCGCCCCATTTTCAGTATCTAAATTCGTATCCGAAGATTTTCAATTTCAAATCATTTCTCACATTTAAGAGGGAATTTTAAAATTTGATTATTTATATTCTTCGGTGGGAGGGAGGGTTGTGCCCCTGACATCTATGTCCTCAAGTGCAGCGTTATTCATTTTCGTGTGTCTGTATATATATACATACATATACACAAAGTGTTTCAATAGTTCCGAGACGGTCAAATATTTTAGTTACTTAACATTGGATCGAAAAATTCGATAACACTTATTAAATACTTTTTAAAAAGCTATCAAATGATTCGTAAGTTATTTATTACCACAGGGGATTAGTGGAAGGGTTGAAAATCGAGTTCATTTGATAGCTTTTTCAAACAAAATTAACACGTGTTCCCCCAATTTTTCGACCCAATATTAAATAATCGAAATATTTAACTGTTCAGGAACTTTTGGGACATCCTGTATATATATATATGAACGATGTAAATGGTTTTTACGAGGACGCTCTCCCAATCATCTTCACAAATTTATCTGAGTAATAATAGTTAGTTTCAATCTCTAAACTTTAGATGGAAAATTCAATTTCACCAATTGAAACGTCTTGAAACATTACGCCCTCGTTGTTTTCTATTCTACTCAAACTAACGACTGTGGGCCCGAATCGTAAAGAATTTGGGCGCAACCTCAAAAGTACCATTTTATAAACTATGATTTTCGAGGACCATCTCTGGTAATACCAAAAATTCCTGAAAGTACCATTTGAATATCGAAAAAGTCCTCAAAAATATTTGTTGCTTTAGATATATATACGTATATACTGCATATAGCACAACTATGTATGACTGAGTATTTTCACGTATTCTTCGTAGAATCCATGTTTGTCAGACAATAAAATGATGTTCATTTACAATTACAAGTAAAAGTTATAAAATAAAAAATATATCATATAACCATAAAAGTTAATATTTGATATAGATGTTCTAGATAATGATATTTCAATACTTAGGTAAAAGCTGAATCGCTATCATTCGTCGCAAATACTATTCTGAATTGAAACTTACGCTTTACCAACGATCTGTCTTGAAATAAAAATAACACGATGTCCTCCTAAATAGAAATGTACATCTTACGTCGAGTTCAGACTACGCAATTTTGTTGTAAATTTCTATTAAACCGAACGAGTACGCAGGAAACGATCTACGAAGTAGAATTCAGCTATATAAAATTCATTCTTATATTCGAACGACAGACGAAAAATAATTTCAACTCGTTTTCGCATCGTTTTACAATATACTAGTTACACTATTATGGACATCATTGTATGTATAAATATGTGTAAATATATATACATGTATACATATATACACTTATATATCATTTATACATATTTCGTTTGTACACATTCTTTAAGAATATTAACATTGCATCTTTCAATTGCTGAATCAAGTAGGCATATATTTTCATTCGCGAACAATAAATTTAAGGCCCGTGCACAGCTTCGAATTATTTCATACACATTTAAGCACGATAGCCAATGTCTACATAAATTTGTATACACACCTATTTAAATTCTGCCTTCAAATCTTACGGAAGATAATACGCACACAAACGATAGTATTCACAATAAGATCAACAAATTATATCATTCGTAACAGGACAAGTGAAGGCAACGTAGAATTAAAATCAATAACCAATGCCAAAAAAGCAGGAATCTTCTTGTAGGCATATTACACAATATGTACAAGCATTAATTCGTCCTTCCTTATATTTTAAAACTCGGAGGGCATCAGCCCTTGGTTAATATTCTGAAAAGAAAATAATCACACTATTAACTATGAATTTTGCATCTTGCGTTTCAGTAAATTGAAATTATGAATAAAAATAGAAATTGACTTATAAGTGACTTATAACTTAAAACAGTGGGATGACCCTTCCAAAATTTCTTAATGTATTTTATAAATATTACTTTATGTGCTCCAATACTAAATATAAAGTTTTATATATTTTACCTTAAATACTTAGTTTATATTTAATTAAAATAAATCATGTGTAACGTACGTCATTTATAGAGCACCAAAAGGATCAAGCTGAACAGCATTGCTTTCGGTCTGAGTGGTGGGCTGCGTAGGTGGTGTTGAACCCATCATATTGTTTCGTGTGTTCATCATCACTTGCGTTGGTCCAACTGGAATCATTCCTGCACCTGCCGTTGAGACATTTGGCATTGGAGGCATCATCGGCCTCATACCTTGCATGCCACCTTGCATACCTTGTTGCATACCCTGAAAAATAAATACGATAAAAATTTATTTCTCTTAATTAATCATTAGCATAAATTTAATCATATTTTAATCACAAATAATCACAATTGGTAAAATACAATTATATTTTAAATAATGCAACATCATTAATAGAACAAAAAGTTTAATTTGAATACAATTGTATTGATCTTGACATTTGTTTTGAATTTTACAAAATCGCTTAATATAAAGTAATAAGAAAGATTGTAAATATTGATAAATACAGGTAACTTCAGGCGTGGAATAATTTGTCCGGATATTATCTAGAAACAATCTAAGAAAAACGTCTGGGTATCATCTCGAAGTGATCTGGAGAATGTCTGGAAATGAGTGTTTGGACAGAAGTGTTTCCTAGAATATATCTAGACGAACTGTAATCTCAAAAGTTGCTCTTGTTATCAAACTTATTATCAACGTCGTCTACTGGAGTATTGACTGGATGATCCAACCGAATTCTGCTAACCGTTTTTGAGAATACATTTTGTCTGGATATTTTATGGGAAATGCTCCTGGTCCAACACTAACTTCCAGACGTTTCCCAGATAATTTTCAAATAACTCCCAAACTTAAAACATAATCAAATTAGCAACCTCCAAGGGAGGTACTAATGATTAAAGGGAATAAGCATAATTAGTTGGAACATTTTGTTTTAATATTAAACTAAATAATAATAATCACTATTCGTACTATGTATATATTTAAATACATGTGCACTTAAATTATACTGTTAATAATTACATGTAAACTGTGAACAGTGAAAATATGATGCGTGATGAATACAAAACTTACCATCAACGTGGGTTGTGAAGGAAAGCCCGATACAGAACTGGATGAAAATTGCATCATTCCTAGGCCCTGTAACAGCCACGTAACATGCCATGTGCCATGCATCAGTTAACTATTGGTGCCATTAACAATGTGTTCTTTTTTCTTTTACTTTAATCAAATATAATAAACTAATCACGTATTAAAAGTCATTTATTCTATGTCATTAATTCCATTTTCCAAGATATCTATTATATTTCTTTCAATTAATTGATTTATTCTTAAATAAAGTTACTCAATTTTTTACATATATATTTACAAAATACAAAAAATATCAATTTCTATTTTTTTTAAAAAAGTAATCTTCTTATTAAATAACAAATTATTACTTAAACATTAAATTATTATTTCTGAGAATATTATCAAAAGTATCGAAGTGCAAATAAAAATCATGCATTAAAAAAGGATTAATTTCACGTGTTAGTTGCATATTTTAGTATAACTTAATTCAGCCAATAAAAATCAGTTCTTGTCACATGAATATTTTTATAAGGGTTCTTAGTAATGGTGCAGTTTCTTGAATAATTTCTTAATGCAAATTAGTATAAAGTGCAATGTAAAAATTACACTTTAAAGTCTATTAACAATGAATATAATTTCACGTTGTACTTTTTGATCACTTTTTGGATATTCTGTCCAGAAGATTTTTCAAATGCATTTTGTATGATGTTTAATCTAGACGTCTTATTAAATTAAGTATTCTATCTTCTGCATTTGCATGTTTTAAGGAATTATAAATTAGAAATCATATATTGTAGATTTAAAAACTAATATTTTGATATACAATTTATAAATAAAACCTTATCAAACCATTAATCGTTTAAAATTATGAACGATACTAATATTCCATGAAATCCAAAATTCCAAAAAATTGTTTGCAATTTTCAAGCTCAGCTATTATTTAATAAACATTGTGAGAATGAGATGCAGATTGTGAAATTAAATAACTAAATATTTAAAGCATATGCCAAATGTATTTCAACAGGATTAACTCTTAAAAGGCCAATATATTTTCTATCAGTCTTATTTTTGTCAAGTATAAATTTCATAATAAAAGAAGTATATATTATGCTTGACCTTTTAAGAGTGTCTTACTGCATCGGACGATTTATATTGTATACTATTAATTATTCATCAATTATAATACAAATATTTTGTTAAACATAAAATGATATTAACATTTTCGTGCATTAAACTGAATTTATATTTGACATGCTTATCGATTCTATACAAGTGAAGTCTATGCTTCAGAATTCTTAAAAGTATATGAATATGTACAGTTCAAAAAATGGGGATAATTTAATTATAAAATTATAACTAACAATACAATATAATATAATATTCCAAGCAAAAGCATAATAATATTCTAAGCAATATTTTCATAGATTATTTTAATTATGCATACCATTGGCCGATACCCAGCACCAGTAGTGGCTGCCATTGGTTGGGGTGTCCAGCCTGCTGCACCACCAGTTTTAGCTGAATTTTTTGGAGAATTCCATTGCATTCCTCTAAAATTTGATTACAGACATTGCATCATTTATCGCATAACAAACTACATGCGAATATTTTGATATAATTATTAGTTAATTTCCAATAAAACATGACTTAGTCTACACAGAGAATATTTTGGGGGAACGGTTCCCCCTTTGACGAGAAATAACTAAAACTTAGTTAATTCTTAGCAATAATGCTTAAATAACTACAATAAAATGAATTCATTTTTACATTACTTATGATAGATGAAAGCATGAAATGAGGATTTTATAAGTTGACGGTCAGATAATTTGAAATTGTAATATTATGTATGTTTTGATAAAATGATTTTTTGATAATTATAATGATCATAAAAACTGTCACTTATAAATTTTATTAACGATTAATTTTACTTTTACTTGTGTAGGGTAGTTCAGTTTATCATATGCTGAGCTTTGAAGATTTAAAATATTGAAAATTAAAAATTAAAATATTACGAATTAATTTCAATTCATTTGAACTTAAAACTACATTTTTTTTTCAAACAAAACAAACGATAAATAAAGTACTTACTTTACTTGTTGGGCACTTTTATTAATTGATAAGTTTTGTGCTAAACTGGCGAGACTGCTATCTAAGTCTCCTGTTAATACTTTGCCACTTGTTGCATTTGTCGTTTGATTTGTGGCTGTAAACATTTATATCTCAATTTAATTAAAATTCACAATTTATATTATATTATATTATACAATTTTTTTACATTTGTTACAACAAAATTTAAATAAACAAACAAATGAAATATGTAAAAAATGAAGTTTCACACTTAAGAGTAGATCACATTTTACACATTTTTTTACAACAAAACATAAGTAAACGGTAATTATTCAGTATTTTATGTATGTACCCCTCCTAATAGGGGTGTTAAATATATGAAATCGATGTGTTTTTTCGCGTTGATTAAGAAGTTGCAAAAAAACGTGGCTCTTATCCTTCAAAAGATAAAGATAATAGCCAAAAATGAGTAAAAATGGCAGTATCTCGCGAATCTTTTCATAGATAAGACATACCCATTTCTTTCCTATGAAAATAAGATAATATAGACTTTGGAAGTGAGAGTTTTTCACCGTTGATATTGCCTCTGAATTTGTATACAAGCTAACGAAACTAATCTTACCAAGTACTTGGTAGGGTTTGAGTTTCGTTAGCTTGTATAAAAATTCATGGTTAGTTGCATTTTCAAGGTCAAAATATTGATTTCATGTACTCAACATCTTTATTGAATGGGGTGGGAGGTATAACAAACTAAATAATTACCGAATAATTACCAAATAAACAAACTAAAACAATATAAACATAAATAAATGATTACATGAAAGTATAATTTACAAGGAATTCTGCATCAATGAGTTTAAACTTCTATATAGTGAAATATATTCTAAATACTTCAACGTGTCTAGCGTTAATACTATTATTAAAATAAACAGAATAAAATAGATAAATGAAAGTAATGAATGTAAAATAGCAAACGCGCAAAAATGAACTATTTTTAATTCGTAGTTCGAATAATGTTAATATTGACTGTAAAAATTATTATTTAATGTTGAATAACAGTGTCTTTTAGTTCTATCTAATGGATAGAAAATGATTTCTAATAATATTTAATTTATTGCAAAAACTAAAAGGATTATAATTCTTTTTTATAATTGACGTCTAGCAACAACAAATGAAAATATTATTGAAGTTGAAACACACTGATTCCGTATATAACTGATCTTAAATTAAATTATGAATACAAAAAATTACATACAGAATAATTTTTACAATTTCTACTGTAAATAACAAAGACAACAACATAAATTGCGTATACTTATTAAGTGTACAAAACAATACTGCAAACATTTTATGCGATTCACATATAGTTTCAATTTGATTTGTGCACAATTCAATTTTTATTGTATTTTGTGAACAATTTCATTTGGAATCTAAATGTGAAAACGCACCAAACGTGGATAAAAAATTTAATTATAATTTGTTTTAATATAAATTTACAAAAAAAAAATGATATAAAATATATTATACAGTCAAGCCTGTCAAATTGTCTGCAACCGAGATTTGGTCACTGTGGAATTGTCGCTATGGAAAGTAACTAATCAGAAAGCAACTTTATCATAACCCCAAGCTTCTAACATCTTCGAAATACTCCCCTTAAACGCGTTTCCAACATCTTTCTATGATGTCATAAATTCCTAAAAGTCTGTAAGTGCACTTCGTACACTAATGCCTTTAATTTTGCGTCGATGATAAAATTTGAAACCCTTATACACCTAGGGGGGGTATGGTATTATCCCGGGCTGGGAATACACTGGTATTACTGAAAACCTGTTTTCCCACAACTCGTCGTGTCCAACGTAATATCGTTCAATAAGACCTGCAAACTTTGTTTTAGCTATTGCTTTATCTATCAAATGTATTGAGTTGATCTGAGCATCAACAGCTAATAGTGATCGATGAAATAAAATGAAGGAAATAGTCTTGGAAACACTCCTCATCCAGACTCTAATTACCCAGGCATTATCCAGACACATTCCAGTTCGTTACCAGATGTATATGGAGAGAAATGATGTATGTAATATTACAACGTTTATTATGGAAGCTGTTAACAGGAATGCTAACTTTGAAGCGAATCAAAATTGCGTTAAATTATTTGAAATACAAGTTGAATAGTAGAAAACTAGGCATTGACATGGTTACAAAGGTCGTTGTAATAATTAAACCTATTTATTTACTGATTACGAGAAAGCAGCAACTATATTGAGAAAAAAATGTTAGTTCTGATTAAAGAAAGATAGTTAAGAGACCATGGTTTGTAGCAGTGAAAATGTCTATTTGGTAAGCGTTAAGATACAGATTTGAAGCTTTGCCTAGCGAGGCCTTTTCACCACCTTATTAATGCGAATGGAAAGGTGTGGAGTGTAGAGACTCGTCAATCAAGCTTACGCAATAACGTAACTTGCATGACGAATCGGAACATTACACAATTAAAAACAGTTGGTTCGTAAAGTTATTGATTAGAATAGTTGTGACTATTTTTGTTCAGTGCATTTATTATGTACGTGTTGCAGCTGAGAGATTAGCGTGAAATGTCAATTACCCTTCAATATAGAAGATACCGAGATATATAATTACTTGATATTATAAAAACAATTTTATAAATTAGAAAAACATCAAATTTGACATATTACCATCATAGTAAACATTGCAAATTTTCATTCCTTTATTTCTTTCCATATATGCCATATAATTCCACACTGATTCACCAGACTGTTTCCGTACTATTACAAAAATAATCTTTTCCGCATGGGAAAACTAAAAATTAAAAAAAAAAATAAATCTAAGATGAAGCTATTTATTTTAAATGAAAAAGGTTGATACTGTACACTGAAGTAAAATTGTTAGCAGACTACTAACAATTTTTTATTAATCCGTGTATATATCCATATCAACTTTATATTTATAATTTATTTTTTATTCGTCTGACGCATATAATGTTATTTTATAATTCAACATACAAAATGTATGTTTTATGAAAATAAGTTGGCAAGAAAAGATATTATTCAAGCTGCTAAAGTTTAAATTTGATTAGTAAACGCAAATAGTAATAAACGAAAAGCATTAGCATGCAAAACACAACAATACAAAGGAACCAATTGGAACAAATAAGTCCCCAGTAAAACAAAACATATGTAAACCATATTTCATACATAATAAACAAAAATGTTATTTTTTTGTATAATAATGGTATCATTGCACCAGAAAGTATAGTAATTTTAAATGTAACCTTTTTCTCAATGAGCAACTTCAAATCTCAACAACTCCACGTCAGATCTAAATAATATTACATTTCCTAAGTAATTGTTAATTGACTTCACGCTCAAGTAAATCAAAGTCAGTACATTATTATGCATAATATCATTTTCAAAAGAAAAAAATTTGGTATCGCTGACATACTTAGTAATACATACGTTGCGCTACAAGCACTTACAATATTTGTACAAGAATAACCCTTACCCCGAAATGGCACCGCGGTTGCACCATTTTGGGACAACAGATGCACTACCCAAGCATTAATACCAGGTATCGTTTTTACTCCAGAAGTAGAACTTTTACTTTACATATAGTACACTTTTTGCACTGTACAACGCGTGTCAGGTGTACCAAACTTTTCCCCACAATTAATTATTGATACAACACGCAAATAAAATAGACCAATGTGGAATTATTAGATATCCCATATGGTTCACGTATGCATCGCTTTGGGGAGGCGAAAACAAAACGAAATGAAACAGAACAGAACACTGAATTAGTGATGGAGTCACCTGGCGTCGGCTGCTTAGCCGGAGAGCCGTATCCCATGGGAAGTTGGGTCTGATTAAGGGGCGCAGCGACGAAGCCCGTAACCGGCTGTACACCCGCCGCGGGTACTTGCGCCGGTGGCATAACGGCGGGGTTCGTTATGTCAAATGCCGCGAAGCCTTGTTGGAAGGAGGATGGCTGGGGCGCTGGGGCCGCGGGTATTTGCTGCTGTTGCTGCTGTTGCTGTTGGGCTACGCTACTCGTGCGCGATGGAGACCCACCCAGTGCTTGCATTATGCTGTCATTCAGATCGTCGAAAGCACTTTTGCCTGCAAGGGCGTTAGATGGAGCCGGTCTACCAAGTGATGCCCCGCCAACTGCCGGGGACATAGCACGTGGTGTACCGTTGGCCGTTGCGGGAGGCGGTGGTCTGGGAGGCGGCGTGGCAGTGGACTTGCCCGAGGTAAGAGTCGTCGAAGACGCCGCACCTGGTGCCGCGGAACCATGAGCGACGTCCCCGTCACTCCCGTCCGAAGCCTTGAGCATTGCTGAGTCGCTTCCAAAGATATCTGCCTGACCGCCGGCACTGAATAGATCTCCAGCTTGAGCCGTAGTTTCACCGCCGCCAACATAGGTGGCGTCGGCTCCACCATGCATAAACATACCAATACCCGGCGTTGTCGGCACCCCGCTCGCTTGAGAACCAGGAGATGGGAAATCAGACATGAAGGGATTTGGTACGGATTCGGCTGATCCTGTAGCAGCTTGCGCAAAATTCACATAAGTGCTGAGTTAGAGTGTGTCTGTTATTAGCATGATTTATTTTTTTTTTTTCTTTTTCCTTTGTTCTTTTTACATCAACTAATTTGTGTATTTTGATATGAATCTAAAATGTATTTTAATATTAGGAGTGTAGATAAGCGTCCGTCGTTTTTAATAGAAGACTGACGTTTTCAATGGATTTAAACTGTGACATTGCTTGTTGAGTTATTGCTGATGTAAGTGCAAGTACGTCGTTGTGTTTGGCATGAATCTTCATCCAATAAGGCTTCCGTTTTCCGCGTTTCGTACACTTTCGGTCTTCCGTTACGTTCTTTGTTTTCGACGTCAAATTCATTGTTATTTTACTTTTAAGATCAGTCGCAAGGAGTTTTACTTAAAGCTTCTATGAGTAATCGTTGCGCCTTGGATGGAGATTTAAACCATAGAATTAAACATGTAAATCGAAAGTTCCCGCAAATGACATTTAGTCAATAGATATGACTTTATGATACCTTTTAGATCAGACAATTATAACTTCAACTAATAATGGCGCCATATCTTTTCAAACGGTGGAAACTTATTTATAGACCTAATAATAAAATATTATTTTTTATTTTATAAAATCTGAATACAATTCATCTAAGGAAATGTTATTTATGATAAAAATTTTATTGTCATAATCTGACAGAAACTAAAGAACTCTGACTTCCAGAATAAATGTTTAAAACAATTTTATATTTGTAATTACCGCATTTGATTAATATAAAAACTATTTCTTGAAAAGGATTTGTATAAACCAGCATTTTTATCATAATGAAGCAATTAAATCACAATTAAAATGCTGTTGATTAGATATCAATGTATTAAGTACACAACAAAATATCTTCATGTTTTTAATGGGAAAATGATATTAAAATACTGTCTTCGGATAATTATTTAGTAAGATTCGGTGAAATTTTTCATTATTTAATTTCACAAAATATGCATTAAATTACATGATAGTGTAAATTTATATTAAAATAACTTTAGTTTCAATATTATAATCTGGGTTTCTACCCTTCGTTACTATTATTATCTTGATCAATAAATTAGAGCAGCGTCAAAAATTAATATAAGATTTCCAATAATCACGACAAGTTATTGGAAATCTGACAGGTACAAATATAAAGTTATAAAAATAATTTAGATTAGTAAAATATTAGAAATATTGCTTGCATTACTTTTTTCTGAATATTGTTGCAATATTACAGTAATATTAAACAATGAATACTTTTACTTAAAAACATTGTTTAATATTACTGCAATATCATGATAACATTCAAGTAAAATTTTCTACAAATTATATTAATACTCAAACAGCATAACAGCAATATTGTGCGCTTAAAGGGTATTATACTTTTTAGAGATCTTGGGGGAAAAAACTTGAAAACAAAATTAATGGCAGTTAATTCATTTTTCAAGACATCTTAGCTAAAATGAAGTTTTACGAAGAAAAACCGCTTATAGTTGTGTAAACCTATGAACGATTCATATAAAATGCACCTAATTAATATGTATCAAAGCAATAAAAATGTTATTCAAAGCTAAGCTTTTAAGAATGTTCCATCAATTGTACTAATCAACATAAGTAAACATCTCAAATAAAATTAGAAATTAAATTAATTTCATATAATAATTTCAGTGCACTATAATATTTAACACTGAAAAACAGCACTCATAATAACTAAGTATAACATAACATTAATAATTATATTTAATATAAATAAACAAAATAAAATTATTTCTATTATATAAATTTATCATCAAAATATTATTTTTTATTAATTTAATTAATTTCTTAATCTGCATAAAGTAGAATAAACCACGTAGAAAATTACGTATTACAAAAAATATACCTAGCCAATCTAATAAATTTACAATGGAACAATCTTAAAATTAATAATAGAGTTGATATTTACATACATAGTTCACATTAAGCAGAGAAAGTATTGTGCAATTTAAGCGAATTTTGTGTAAATTTTGCATGAAAAAATAATTGAAAATTTATCGAAAAAAGATTGACCAGAGAATAGATAAGAATAGACAGAATAGAATATTTAGAATAAATATATAAAATGATGAATAATTGTTTATATTACGTTTTTGATTTAAATAATATATAAGTATTTTAATAACAACTGTCATTACTAATAAAAATAAAAATTGTAATGTATAACATTCATAATACAAAAAGGAAATGCACGGAATTCATTAAAAAATTAATAAAAAATTGAATATAATTATAGGTGCATCAAATTCAATATTTAAATATATTTTGTAAAATGATTAAGAATGCTCTTAATGATATAGCGATTATTTCGGAGAGCAAATGGTAGTTACCCGGTGTATTCCGCGCAAAAAACTTTGCTTTAGCTTCATCTGTAGGCAAGACTAGAGGCACAGCTTTTGACGCATATATAAACTCATTATGTACGAGTTACAAACATACAGTTCAGTGTCCATACCACTGAACCGATATGGAAAAGCAGTATTTTTTGTGCACATCTAATGAAAATTAATATCCTTAACAAAACAAAAAATCGCGAACAATTGTAAGAAAATTTGAAAAAAATTTGCTTTTTTAATTTATGTCGAACGAATTTTTAATGTAAATTACGTGGTTAATTTAAATACTCAGTCAGTTAAAGCTTTCCTTTTTAAATGAAAAATTAAAATTATGTACGTCTTTCATGTATTCGTTGGTTTACTTTTTTTATATAACATTTTCAGAGGAAGTTAAACTTTATTCTGAATTTATCCTATCCTGAAAAAGGATGCTTTATCAAAGTATAAAAAGATTACTTTGTCTTTTTTCTTCAAGACTACACGTCAGTACGTTGTTTTAAAGGAATTATAGAATATTACAAACAAAGTGAATCAATTTTTATTTGCAAAGTAAAGGAAAACAATTTTAAAAACAAATTACAGTATGTTGGTTTTCCAATATTTTTTAATTTTCTTCCTTTCCTTATGTTACAAATAAAATTGCACTCTTTCGTTTGTAATGTTTATAATTTCGTATTAATTTCAAAAACTTTAAAGCCGATAAAATTGTAAACGTATGTAAAGCTTGTTGCCAATAAAAGCGAAAATATATAATTTACTTGATAAATAGTTTCCTATGTGAAAAACTTTCAATTGATAAATAAAAAAAAAATTGTATTTAGAGCAATTAAATAAATTAGTTAAATTGTATTGCATTAAAAATTTTGTGTACATACTTATTTGTTGTTCTTGATTTCCAAAAACAGAAGAAAATGTATTATCTGTAACAAAATTATTATTTGCGGGAGCTATGGATGTGAAACCTATAAAGAAAACAACAAAAGATAAATGAATGAGAAAATAAATTAAATGAAGAAAATAATGAAAACGAGTGTTGATATGAATAAAAACTATATAAATTAAATTTAAAACAAAATACGATTGTTCAATCTAGTTTCTAAAAGTTACCATTACTATTCCACGTGTTGTTTTGCATTTGTGGCTGTTGTTGCATGGGTACTGCTGGAGCTGCTCCAAACATGTCTGCAAAGGGATTGCCGGCAAGTTGAAGTAAATCGTCAGAAGCTTTCTGCGACTGAAAAAATGATACAATTGATTGTAAGAGTATTAAATATATACATTTTGTTTGTTAGAAACATACTGTTGGTATGAGTGCACAGCGCTTCAATGTAACAGAAAATTAGCTGCACATTTTGAGGACAGTTGTACTCATAAAATAAAAATACCGCAGTTTCCGAAAAGAAATTATGTCGATTCGCACCTTTTAGAACAGTAATCTGTTTAAATTTTATATACAATAGATTTTTCATAAATTGATTACCTGAGAATCAGCTGCAGGTCCTGCACTAAATAAATCTACAATAGGTTGATTTGCAGTAGTTGGAGAGCTCAAAAATGGATTTGTACTTGGTCCACCAGACGAAGGAGACTGTACTTTTGCCTAAAAATGGAATTTTTGCAATTAAAACCAATTAACTAATTTGCAATAAAAGCGTAATCAGTGCTAAACAATATCAATTGGTGGTGGTAAACACAATTAACGTAACTTTTAAATTTCAAACTGTCTAATGGACATTTTATTATACATATGCAATATATAAACAAAGGAGTATCCAAAAATAACCAGACGTGACCTAAAGAACGTCTGAAAATAAATATTGGGCCAAGAACAGTTTCCAAAATATATCTAGACAAACTGTAATCTCAGAAACAGCTGACAGAAATCGACTGGATATTGACTGGATCATCCAGCAAGATGGTGCTAATGATAAATAGCGCAGGAGAGCAACAGTGTTCTAATTGGGAAGATAAATGGGGTTGGAAATGGATAGTTATTTTTAGAAAAGACGAGTCAGAATGAAGCACTTATGAAGGCTGGACTTTAATGAAAAGTATTTTGAAGGGAATAGAAGAGATTTTATAGAAAAAATAAATTTTATAAATTGTGTTTGCTCTGTGGAGTACAGGAAAGAAGTAGAACTTTATATCATTAAATGATATTTTAAAATTTAGCAAATCTTGCGGTTTCCCCCCTTCTTATAAGAAATTCTACTTAAAAAATGAGTTGTCCGGTTATTTTTTGATACCCCCTCGTATTCATCTGACTTGCTTGAAGCATTGCAGATGTTCTCCTATAAAATGAATAGAAACCTGAAAATATTTTCAAGCAGAAATGTTACCTTGTATTGATTCATCGCGGCTTCTTCTTCAGCAAGTGCCAGTTGTCTCAAATTCTCATCTATGTGGCCATTTCCCCTATGATCGAGACGCTGGTTGCTGGCAGCTGTTCCAAACGCCGTACTAGTGGAAGATAGGACGGACACTCCCGACTTTACATTCGTTCTATTGCTGCTTGGGTAATTATGGGGTCGTGGGTCTCTTAGCGGGTAAGGAGTTTATAGTGGACCAAGGACAGAATTTAATGTCAATTTGTACCATGAAAGGGACCCGGTAGGAATATTGTTCAATGAAAACAAAGGAACAGACAAAAAACAAAATACTGTGTAGTATATGTAAATGAAGTTCGAAACAAATTAAGTATATGTGATACGTATGTGTATTATAAAATGTAACTGTTGATGCAAATCTAAGATTTTGATTTAATTTTCGTAAAGCTTCAATGTGTACTTTTGATTTAATCTTAATTATTTATAGAAACTTTGATGACACTCATGATTAAAAGCATCTTTTACTTTTTTTTTTTTTGGAGCTTGTACGTATCGAACGTGTTTTACGTAAATATTTTGTCGTCAACACCTTTTCATATTAGTTTCAAATAAATTGCTAATAATTTAAAATTAAAATTCAGCAAAAATATTGTCACCGTTTAATTCAATAAACTGAAAAATTATTGGTAATAACATGCAAATTAAACAATTGTTTTTCAAATTTTAGATATCAAGTTAGTTCGATTGGTCAGTATAATTAATTACAAACTATTTTAAGTGAATGTAAGTTAAAATGAAGTCATTTAGCTTGTGTGCTTAAATGTTTAGTTTCACTTGATTAATTATTTATAGGTAATTTATTAAAGCAGCGAGTACAACTCTTAAATAGTTAGATCATGTACACAAATATTGGAAATATAAAGTTGAGAAATTACAAGGGATCAACTGATTATGTATTGAATGTATTTGAATATGATAATAGATAATAGCATAAGATACTTATATAAAATTTATCAACTTTAAATATATATTAAAATAAAATGCGGTAGTTATAGGGACGTTCTTCCAAATGGATGACAAGATACGTGTCTAATTTAACATTTTATAAATATTAGAAAGAATATGTTTAACCGTAACTTCTTAACTAGAAGGGGGAAGAAAGTTCTCCTCCATTCTTCTAAGAAATTGAACTAAACACTTGAAGAATATCATCATATTGTAGCCTTCTAAGGATTTGGTCCCAATATATACCGATAAATCATTGAAAACGTCCATAAAACTACAATTAGTTATCAATATAAACACAGGCACACACATAATCTTGAATAGAAATTTAAAATATGACAAATTGTTGAATATTGAGTGTTACACATCATATCTCTAAAAGTATGCAATAAAATAATAGAAAAAATATATCAACTTCATTTTTGATAAGAAAGTCATTTACATGTGTTTTCAGAGAAAATATATATAACAGAGAAAATCAATACCAATTATAGTACAATTAATATCAAAATATTAATATTCATTTTAAATGTAGGATCATTACAGATTATAATCCTATTTATATCATTAATATTACTTTCTAATATTTGTATATTAATTAATTTTATGTAATGAAAGTAATAAGAAGCATTTCATTTGTTAGAATATAAAATTGCATGTAGCAAAAATTATTATATACAATAAGTACCATTAAAAAGCAAAAAGTTTAAAACAAATCTTGTCGAATTATAAATTATTTCAATAGTAATGTTTTTAAAAAATTGAATATAAAAACTGATTCAAGAAATTCCGTGAAAAATATCGCGATTAATGATATAATGGCATGCGACTACACCGAAAATTGAGTGTATTTTTTAGTTTTGTTTATTAAATGTTAACTTAAAATCCAGTATTAATTTCTTATAGTGTAAAACACGTACAATTGAAATATAAAAAAAATGATAATATTTGATGAAATTTTAGATGTTCTTTATGAATATGTAAAAAAATGAACAATGTTATATCTAGACAAAGAAAGCCATGCAAGGAATTTTGTATTTATGATGAGGATACTGAAGGTTATGAAAAGTTGGAGAGGACAAAACTATTGTCTAATTATTTTCACAGTAACTTAATTAATTGGGACTTTTTATGCATTTTATCGATTCGTTTACATTTTATAATATTCATCTGAATGAAATTTAATTTAATATCAATCTTAATAATTATATTATGTAATTGTAAATGCACTATTATTTGTTCATTGGAACTCCTTATAATAAAGCAATTATATATTATACAAAAAATAACATCTTCAATTTATAAACTAAACTTTCCTGTATTAATAGTCATTGGAGTTATTTATTATTAAAGGTACAAGATTTTTCTTTTTGTAAATATAAATAAGAAAGTGCTTTTTCTAAATGAAAATAATAAATTGCATTTTGAATGAATTTTGAAAAGGTATTTAAAAATCCTCTCAAAAATAGTATTTATTAGAACATTATATATATGTACTTCACGTATTTATACCAATAACGTAATTTATAAAGAGAGATATTGATTTCTTTATTTTTAGAAAGATTACAAATTTATTGTTTTTTACATTTTTATTTATAACAAAATTTAATATATTCTTCTCTTGTACTTATTGATAAAGGTTATGCACGAACTTTACTCCAATGACTTTTATGCAATGATACGAGAAAGACTAATATATAATTTATATATAATAATATTAAATAACCTGAAGCCCCGTAAATTATTAAGCTTTGCTGTTTGCCAAATTTATTATATTACAAACAAAATTTATAGCGACCTATGCTTAAAAAATTCTGATAATTTAATATAATTTAAAATATCAGCAATAAATATTTTTGAGCATAGATAAAATCAAGTGACTTTTAATAATCTTTAAAACTTTGTCACTAAATTTAGTAATAGATTACTTCAAATATAAATTTAGTATAATTTAATCAATAAAAGCATACAATCAAGACATATTTTTTAAAATAATTTTTATTATTTTAAAACGTAACTGTCTCGTGTAAAGCCAAATAAAGATTGCCATAAATTTAGTCTGTAATAAAATAAGGAAAATAACATAGACAAAAAAATCATGAGAAGTATCGTACCTCGCTGTTTGCGTTGGAGTGTTTGCGGCAGATCCTTTTCTTCCTTCAAGTGATGCAAGATGTTGTTCCAGAGCATCAAGTAAACTACTTGGAGCCTACAAACAATAATAATTCGTTTAAAATTTAAAAAATAAGTATAGTTTTTAAAAGCATAATTTGTAACATAAATGTAATATAAATCTTTTCGAACAATTTCATGTATATATTATTACCTTTGTTAAGTCTGGAATATCTCCCTTATCGATGCCAACATTCTAAACATGAAATAGAATTTATGTAATTAAATATAAAATAATTTGCATATTAATCAAGTCATTTATTTTTTTAAATTATACACGTACCTCTGCAACCTTAAGGAATTCTCCTACTCTATCCATTCTAATAAGGAACTTTTTGTACAGGTCCAATGCTTCGCGACATTGCTTTTTATTCATATCGAAATATTTTTCTGCAAAAGTTAAAGTATTATTATTATATTAACGTAATTTCAAATTTATTTGTTTTCAGAATACACAAGGAGTGATTGGACAGTTTTGACTGCCAGCATACACTATATGATGCTAGGATATAAGGCGGAGTGTCATCCTGGTAAGTAAAATTACATTATCAGATTTCATCAGAATATTATTAGATGTATTGTCTAAACACTTTCCAGATTTTAACATTTAAGTCACATTCATTACCAGACTGATATTTCTACGCAGGCTATTACTATTATTTCGTCTAAAACTAATACAAACCTAAAAGATTTATGATTCCATCATTGTAGCAAGCAAACAGTCGTATCAGGTCCCGAAAAAGTAACATAAAGGCCATATTTATAACACCGTTCGTAAGATCATTAGCTGTGCAATCAAATTCCAGTAGAGAGTCAAGCTGTGACTGTAATACTGGTAATGTTTTTAATAATTTCTCTGCATTCATTGTGCGCAATGTGCCATCTTCTTTCCTGAAATAGAATATTGTAATTACACAAAAATTTCCCTGCAAGATGTTAAACATCTTATAAACTAGTATTAAAAGTACTTTGAATTATAATTTTATACTACTATCTTTTGGAAATTCATGACTTGAATTTTACTAATATTTATTCCTATATCTAAATAAAAAAATGTCTATGTATGTTAACATAATGCAAAAATAATACCATATTCATGGATTACACGTTGTCTTACTTTTACAACACAAATCTATCAAATGCGTCAGAATATTGATTGAATTTTACTTTCACGTGAAAATATTATGTATTCATAACGTAAGCTCCTATGGTAGAATAAACATGTAACAAGTATGTTATCAATAATGATAGTACAATTAATCGATATTGCTTATATGGTTGCATTATGTTAATTTTCATGCTCAAATAATGTTATAACGAGTGTATTACTCGATTAAGATTTGTTACACTCACAGGACAAGCAATATCCACCACTTATTACATAATTACTCGTGCACAATTTTCACATGACACTGTTACCATTGCATACAATTTTGCATTATGTTAACATTGTTGCCTAAACATAACATCAAGGCTTTATTGTTAGACATTTTTATCTGAGTATTGTCAAAGAAGAGATTGATATTTAGTTGTGAACTATGTGTCAGAAACCTATTTGTGGTCTACAATATTAACATAATATTATAATATTTGAGTGAATTTCAGACAAAGATGTTTGTTTATAAATTAATTTCTTATATTCAGTTGGAAAAATAGTAAATTACTTAACGAGTAATGCACCATTGACTCGAGCTACCTTTAAACCTACTTAAATCCGTTTATTTCCGAGTTGAAACGACATTTTGTTTATCGCGAAAACAACATGCTTTCACCAACTTGTTTTATTTGTATAATAAATTACGATCGATTGCTAGCCCGAGCCGACGGTTAGTTACACACAATCTATTCTTTGTTAAGATAAAATAAATTAACCCCAAACTAAAACCAATGAACAATACATTTCGCATTTTATATATATGCCCATGTAACGAACTGGCAATATTATAGTAGCTACTAAAAATAAACAATTAATTAACTTAACATAATAATGGGTGAATAATAATTAATTTAACTTAATAAGTTAATTAATACGTTAATATAACTGGTCGTACCCTCTTTTAACTTTACAAAAATCGAACGCCACTATTCTATAAGACAAAGACTTTTCGTTCAAGTATTTGGCGTATCGTCTGATAAATGGAGACATCTCGTAACCTGTCGAAATATCAGTTTATTAATGGATTTGTTATAATTTATAATTTAAATTATTGCGAAAAGATAAATAATAAAAAATATCTCCGTATTACGTACCTACTACACGAGCTCCTAATGTTTTCCAATTATAAAAGAAAATCGTAATGCATTAGTTGATATTGAAACAACTTGCAGTTTGACTTTTTAACTACACTCGAACCTCCCATAGTGATCCCGATTAAAATTTTACACCCTCCCATAGCGATCGTCAGCCCTCTATGGTTTCTCATCCCATTCATCAATCTCATCTGCTTACGCATGTTTAAATTTTACAACGTGAAATATTTTGTTAATGAATTGATAAAAAAAACTAAATTTGTAGTATAAATTTCGCGCACTAATCAAGATATCTGAAAGTTTATGAATTGCTTAAAGTGGGAAGAAAGGAAACAATATTCGCTATTACATTTGAGAGTGAAATTTGGATACTTTTGAGGGGGGTTCCTTATGGGGTGGATACCTGTAGAAGGTTCGAGTGTAAATATATTATCTTTTTAATATGAATCGATGAACATTTATTAAATTTAGTAAGATTTGCTCCAAAATGACTAACGAATTTCACAAAATCAATAAATTGAACAGTATTTACATTTTAAAATTAATTTTAATAAATGTTCATCGTTAATTCATAAATGAACAATGCTTTTGAGTAAAATTACCTTGCACTCCACTTTTATCAAGAAAGTTACTGAGCTGAAATGAACTATTGCTGGAAGCCAGGTACTGTGTAAACCTCTGAAATAATTGTTTATAAATTAATATACGGAAAACCACACTTTACGTTATAGTTTGTGAATTACTAGTAATTGATAAACTTAAATTAGAATATTATTTAAAGTTGTGATTATAAATTATAATGGTTTATGTTAGTAAAATAAACATATTTTAAGTTATTTTTTTTATTTTCCTTAATATTTCAATGTACAAAATCATTTCATAATTAAAAATTGTTTCAAATGTATTTACAATTACTTATTTGAATGAAGTAAAAAATTAGAATTCACACAGTTAACTGAACTAAGCAAAACACATATAGATGTTTACTGTGCATCGCTGAGCATAACGCACTTCTTTCTAATACATACTGTATTCTTCAAACATATACATCCAGATGTATTCTTTATCATCTGCTTTATATGGAGGCTTTAAAAAACCTTAATAAAACCTCACATGTATTAAGTTTTATTTTTCACGTAAATATTGTCTGAAATTATTTTACTCTAGTATCTTAAAATAATCTTTAAAAATTACATCCATTTATTATATATGTAGAATTAATTAAAATATAAAATTAAAAAGCAATAATTGTATTTAATGAATGACTTATATTGAAATCATATTGTCATTCAATTTGGAGTTTATAATAATACTATAAAATTATTATAGCAATGCACTCAAGTATGAAAGACTGGTTTACTCTCATTCTTAAAAAAAAAAAAAAAGTTATGTGCCATTCTAAGAAACCTTAAACTGAGCAATCAGATAATTTAACAACAATACTTCTATCATACGTTTAAATGTAACAATTATTTTATACAGTATATTTTTATTGAGAGAATTTTCGAATATTTTAAAGCAAATTTCAAAAGTTGTTACAAAAATGTCTCATCTCACCTCATTGCCATAACAAAGCATATGATGCACCGTTATAAGAGCTTTGAAAACTACAGTCCAATTCGTATTTTGTGATCTCTCTATTAACAAATTTGCTAGTTGTGGAATTGATACGTTCGGTTCATTTGTACAGTGTATTAAATCTGCAAACAAAATATATACAGTGATTAGTACTTTATAAATAAAGGCCGACGTTTGAGGATATTCCAATAATTATTCAAAGGATATTAGGATAATTCAGATTAATTAAGGCTTAAATGTGAAATGCAAGCTCTATGGAAGATCGGTGGTAGAAAATGAAAATAATAAGCGGAAACTGAAGATAATTTTTCTTGAAAGAAAAAAAATCTTTAATAGGCTATCAGGACAAGGGCGGTGTGCCGGATCCATCTCCTTCAAGTATTGATCGTTTCAACTAAAGTTGGTTCACGACGAACCTTTTACATGTATGTCTATATCTATTACAATTTTTTACATCTACTTAATAGTCATTTTTCAATTTCTTTTCATCCATTTCTACCCTTTAATAATACTCCCATGACTTTTGTCAAAAAAAGGGTGGTTTCCAAAAAAATCCCCCCCTCCTCCCCTGAAAAACAAATGAATAAGTCCCCTTCGAAGAATATGATATCAGTGATATAAATTGGAATAATCTTTGGCAATCCAATTAATAGTTCTTTGCATTGTTAAGAACAAGTCTTACGAAACACGTTACTATTACATTACATATTAACGGAAGTTATGTGAAGGGGTGTAGGCTAACGTATCTTTTGTCTTTATTGGGGGCGTATAAAGATAAACATGTTTTGGTAATATTATATCTTTATACTTGTGAATTCACATTCAATCGCATTTAATACTGACAAGAAAGTTTCACTTTAAATTTATCCGTTTGCAAAAAACGTTTGTTTAACAGATACTGTAATGTTACGTGAATTGCATTATGATAATTACGATTCAATTAAATTGATTCGTGATTATAATAATTGGTTACACGTTAGTTACAATATATATTATTATTTATCGAAATATTCCTAATTGATCTATTTATGGGAACAATTGTTTTTATTATTAATATTGAAATTAAAGATATATTAAAATATTGAAAATATATTATTATTGTGCTTTTTGTAATTTCTAGCTCATTTTGTTGGCTTGCAACAAAGTATTAATTTGTACAAAATGGAAACGTTTAAGGCAACGTCGTTTGACATGCATACAATTAAAAGTATTTACATTTCATATCTGAATAACGTTTTTAAAATATTTATATAATTAAATTTACTCATTTCTTTGACGTAAAAGATTTATAATTAAACTTTTAAGTTGCTATTAAACAGTTATGTCATCACAGTCAATTGAATTATGATTATTAATATCATAATTTTGTTTTCTTAAGCAATTCTTGGGAAATTTTATGAAATATATATTCTGCGTCACTTAACATAAAGGATTGTATCTCGAATGTACACATGATAGTTATACTTCACACCAACTGTTAATTGATTAAGGCTGAAAACTAATTAATAAATTAAAAAGTCAATTTATACTATTATAAAATCGCCAATTTGATAAATATATATTTTTTATACACACTTTTTCAGTTTCTTTTTCAATATACAATTGGCTGGCTGAATAATTATTAACAATTAATAATAAATTTTTAATGAATTTAATTAGTTGTTAAGTTTAATAAAATTAGTTGATGAAGTCCATTGAAATAAACTAATGAGCTCGATGTTTGTATTGTACATTGACCTGTATTGATTCAATTTGAACTGAATTTTAATGTTAGCATTTCATTTTCCTACATTCGCTTAAAGGAATAATGAAAGAAACTCTACATTAACAGAAAATAATAATGAATTGTGAGTATTGCACTTTACCAGAATGAAAATCAAATTCTTTGAAACCAAGATTTTTTATTTATGATTTGTGAGTTTTATTTATTTATTTATTATTTTGAAACCCGGTCTTCATTAAATGAATCAAATTCCTTAATAAAAATATTGAAAGCTTAACACAAATGTATTGCTCGTAGAGTAAGCATACATTTGTCTTACATATCCTGGTTAAAAAATATTTATTAAATTCTTCTGAATTAATAATCTTATTAAAATCTATTGAGATTGAATTATAACATTGTCCAGGATACTCCAAAAATAAAATCTATTAAAATATAGTATAAGAACCTACTAAGTAAAAGGATCCAATATGATCATAAACTATTGACCAAATTTACCATTATTTTAATAAGAATGAATAATCATATCAATATTATCTATAGGTCATATTATTTTATCTGTGGGTCAAAGCACTGTTTCCTCCTATTAGTTTTGTGTTATTTGTACAACTAGGAATAAAGTCCTAAGAATATTGATATATCTTATGCACTGAATAAGTCACGTGACAATTGGTTCCTATACAATTTGTATGTTGTAATATAAAATAGTAAGTAAGTCTTGTTAAAACTTACTACTCAGTAGGTTTATAATATATATTAATTAGTTAATCAGGATTTACTATGAACAACTTACTGATTGAATCTCATTAAAATTTAATCGGATTTAATGAGAATTAATGGTTCTTTTAATCAGGATATTTTTGGAATAATAAGCACTTTGTTACACTTCATTATATTGTAGTATTATCACAATGCTTTAGTACTGATATATAATAACAAATCTTTTCATAATATATTTGATAACCTTATGGCATATTCAAATATATCACATGACCAAAGAAACACTAATCACAATGATATTACATCATTGTTGGCGAAAACGTGTATGTCATATCATTATTTAATGTGATTACTTCAAATTGCATACATTAATAATCAAGTGAAATGTTTGTTGAAATCAAAATTTATTTAACAATTCATTTCTTTTTAAATGTTGCTTTCAATTAATATAATTTTATTGCTCCTAAATCTTTATAAAATTGGTATGTATTATTATCTATATGTTTAATAGATAAAACAAGGATAGATTTCTAATCTATTAACTGGTACCAACTTGTATTATTAAGAACATAACATGCTATTAGTTTGTAAATTAAGTATATTTAACAATTATATAAAATTTAATGAATTGTTTTGCTTTCATTGTAAATAATACATGTTTATCAATATGTTGCAGTATTAATAATACTTATTCAATCTAAATCTATTAACTATTAAACAAATGCTAATAATACTATATTGTAAAACATGTAAATAAAGAATAACAATTCATATGAACACTAAATTCAATGTCGAAAAAGTATAAATATAAAGAACAAGAAAATTAGTCTGTTATTATTTATGAAGTGATTAACATTCTAAACTATTGTAATTATTCCACTACACAAATGTTTTCTAAATACATTTCTTCGTTTGTAATACTGCAGATTATACTTGAATAATTATCCAAAAATTAACAATTATAGACTTCCTTTATGCAAAATTTTAATGCCATATCATCTTTAATACTTGACTTTAGTTTAAAGAAAACAAAAAAAAAACAAAACAAAACAAAAAGTAAAATCTTTCCATACATTATTTTTCATATAAATGTACAATTATAGTTAATTTAATTATTTATCTTAAACTTTGAGAATTATTTTGAAATGAATTATAACATAATTCACTAACATAAGTCTAGTATAAATTAAAAAAATATACAAATAATATATATTTATCATAGGCGATGCATAAAATTTGACATTCATATATTAAATTAAGTTTGCAATTAAGTCTTCAATCTTAGACATCACCTGTTATGGCAGACATTGATGCAGAATATGTATTACTGTTTCTTTATATTGCTGAGGTCAGTAAACTAACAAATGTCTGAACAGACTTACAGTTATGAATACTTAGGTTTATGAATTGATTAAGATTTAAAGATGTGATAAAAAAATGTTTAACTCTTATTTATGATTTTGACAAGAAAACAAGTTCTATTGTTATTTCACTAATTACTTATTAGTAATATGCAAAATAGCAGTATTTTACACGCTTTTCACAATTTCACTTATATTGTTCATTCTGTTAATAAATATAAAAAAATTAATAATGATGTCCAGTTTTGATAGAAATATGTTTGATTCCATTATTTATTTATTATTGTAACTGTGAAGTCAAAATTTAAGTGTCAATATGAATTAATTGCAAAATGCAACCAGAATTATTTCAATTAATAAATAAAATTATTTCAATTCGGAGTATTAATAATACTTATAATTCACAGCTTACACATTACTATAAATAAACAAATATTTTCAATCAATAACTTCGGGTTTGTAAATCAATACTTTTATATGCATAGCAAATAAATTGGAGTTATTATATTATTATACATATATGGGCAATTATTTTCTTATTTATTCATTATTAATTTTTATTTCATGATATAATGAAATTATAACAAAAACATTATGAAGGATACTATACAATGTAGAATGTAAGAAAAAAATAATCTAATTTAATGAATTCTATAGATGAGTTGATATATATAAACTCCTACAATGGAGATTTAGGAGACTCATCTCTTTGGGGTGCTTTAATGAATACCCGCAAAAAATTATATAGACAAATTTTCAAAAATGACGAACATTAAAAACTGACCAATTATAATTTCTGAATGGAGCACAGTACTACCCCACCATAATTCTTTATTTTACATCACTGCCCCTGGGTCAAATTTGTGAAATCTCCTTGTAACTGCCATAAAATTATTCATTTCAATGGCAATGTGTCGTTAAAACCCTTATTAAACGAAAATGTACTAATATACAAGTACCATTACACGTATAATCAAGCATGTGATAAATATTATGCATTATGATTGTGTAAATGTAATAAATTTAATTATTACATACACAACATACGATGAAAAAAAGTTGAATACATTGATACTAAAAGTGATTTAAATATATGATGTCTTATACAACATTTGCTGCAATTAAAAGTAACGATTTAATCCAATTAGGAAATAGAATTTCAACGTTTAGAACTCATAACGCCTCACTACAAATGGCAGCTTATCTGGAATGCCAGAGCAACCGTATTATAAGAAAAAATACACCTGTATGTCAGTGTTGTTGAAAAATGAAATGCTGGTGGGAAGCATGAAGCATTCACTGGAAAGGTGGCTGGATAAATGCGAAGCAATCGGAGGTGTCGGGTGTTAGGTGGTAGACGAAACCACAACCAGACTTACAGTCCAAATGTTTCTTCTTCGGACCAATCATTTCCTCAGTGGTCGCCTTGCAGACGGACTTGGCAAGGCCTTGCCCTGCCAAGCTGTGTCTGGCTGCCAGAAGTCTGTCGTTTATCGTTTGTCCAGCCATGTTTTGTTTCGGAATATCGATGTGCGAGACTCTCGACCTCTTGCACTCAACTTACTTTCCTTCTCCTCTTCTTTCTCACTCCCTCTCTCTTTTCTAGATCCACCCCTTTCAATAGAAAACATATTAAAATTTTTAATTTATCTCTGCCTGTATCAATTGGACCTCCCTAAGTACGCCTCGCAAATCTCTTGTAAAATTAATTTAATGTCAACAAAAAAATTTTTTCCCCTTATTTTTTACTATTCGCTCATTGAAGTATAATTTTTTTTGTAAAGTGTAAAATGTTTGAGTTGTTCCTGTCTACTCGTCATTTGTAGATTATTTCTAAATTATTTATAGTTCACTATCTGAATGTGGAATTAATATTAACAGTGTTATCTATTTTTATGAATCATTACTCTTTGGTTATACTATCTAATTGTTTCATTTTTAATTGCTTAGCTCTGACAAGCGCAAAGCTCGAAATGCATTTAATTCTTGACCTTTTGACCTATTCCAATTGAAATAATTCCATCCAAAATTTTTAATTAAACATGTCAATATGATTAAGTGTGAATCAATTAAAATTCAACATTCACTTTTGCACGTGTTGCTTTGTATCTTAATGCAATGACAATTTTATCAAATAATATATCTTTTCTTAATAACATGATTTGTTGAACCAAAAATTGAAATATTATATGCAATAATCAAATGATATTTTGTAAGAGCAAAGTTCAATTCTTCACGTTAAAATTTGCAAACACGTTATTATGTAATTAAACAGCCCTTTAAAATTGCATTTTATCTTTCACTAATGTATATTCAACGTTTTATATAATTAATTTATTTAAAGGTATTAAACTCCGTTAAGTTGTACCGAATAAAGAATCAATACCTAATTTTTCAATCTATGAATAATTTTACTTTTTACTTTTGCTCGAGAGCTTGTTTGCGAGATCCTGCAAAGAGGATGATTTCAGCACGGGACAAAAGTTCAAATGCGAATTAAATGAGCCTAAAAAAACCAAAACAAAAAATCAATACAAGTGCCACATTAACATGGCAATATCGTCTCTGGAGAATTCGATAAATTGTAACAATGTTTGGTTGAGAAACGTTTATCAAGTTGACATTCTTTCACATATGTCAAATATCTGAAAGTATGAATTTGCATATATACATATATAATGCATATTCCCTTGTATAAATGTTATTTAGTTTAAATCTTGCGCCACACAAAAGTAGTTCAATAACGAAATTAATTAAAATAAAAGAATAAATAATTATTATTAACTACATTTATATAACATGTATATAAGAAAAGATATAATAATGACAAAACATAATTAAGCGAATAAAACCCACTGAAGTTAAATTGGAAACGTATTAAATTCGAAACAATTTGCGCTCGAGATATAGCAATTGTTAAATTAACCGAAAATACTGTCGTTGAATCGTCCGCCACGTTTTAATATCACAATGTTGTTCCTCGTCGAATTTAAAGGCTGCGCGAGCCCTGTAAAAAAATGTTGCCACTAAACGGAATAGAGCGAAATTGCAATTGAGAACACTCAATTCGGTATTGAGAAGTTTTCGGGAATTTAAAATATTTCGATTGTGAATTATATTTCACGGTTTTAATCCCACGTCCGAATATTCAGCCGTTTTCAATTGCTCGATTCAAATTCAATTTTCCCCTATTCAATTCCCTTTCTGACATTCAATAGCAATTCTCCATGAGGGGAACAAAAATTACCACAAACTGAATCCCGTCCAATGATATCGAAATACTTTCAATTCCGAAAACTTCCCAAATCGAATTGAATATTCTTCAATTTCAATTTCATTCTGTTCCGTTCAATGTCAACATTTTTTACAGGGAGGGACCGTGTGAGCCCCCCCCCCTCCCCAAAAGTGTAGCGCAATTAAATGGCCCTCGAAAGTGTGCGAATACCGCGCGACGTTAGGGCAATTCGTCACGATAACACTAATGACAATAATAATAATAATAACAACAACAATACAAGGAATAATGAAATGCGAGGCGACGTTTGCAGAAGAGGCGTGCGTCTATACATACAGGAGTGGCTACATAGAGGAGCAACGACTACGAATTGACCTCTCGAGTGGAGAGGAGAAAAGAAAAAGGAGTGGTGCGTGCGAGCGGCACGATTGACACGGCGATGGATCACTGACACCGGAGCGAGTGGCGGAAAACCTCGCGGACTAATATCGCGACCGTGCGTACTCGCGACGACTAACACCGCGGCTGCGAGCTGCTTAGACGGCGCCCGTAACCCGAGAACTCGCGAGCGTTCGGGCGAACTCAACTGGCGGACGCGAGAAGGGACCGACGACGGAACGATTGGACACGAGCAAGCCGCCGAGGTTTCCAACAGACGAGGCCCGCAGCGTCGACGTGAGGATACGATGACGTGAGACGTGACAATTGGCTGGTTCGCGCAGTCGCCGCGGCGTGTCGCCACGTTCGTCCTGCGCATTGGGCCCGCGCGCTTTCGCAGCTTTTACTTTTCCATCGACTTTTACGCCAGCGAAAGTGTCCCTTTCGTCGAGCTTTTTCCGATTTCAAGCGTCCCTGTAGTTTGTGCTACGGTCTACGTCAATGGTTACAACTGCAAAATTTCCCCCCTTTTTTTCATTAGAGTCATTTCGTTGCTTGTTAATGCAAAGTGAATGAAGATAAATTGTTGTTTAGATGCATACAAGATTGGAAGTTATTTGTGACATTTGCAATATATCTAATAAGAATGCAAATAAATCGATAGTTTAAACAGTAGAAATTTGTTATTGGAATGTTATCTTTTTTTCTCCCTTTTTCTCTCCTTCTTTCTTTTGTTTTGTATTTTAAATAGTGAATTTGGATGAATTATTTTATTTTTATATTTGTGATTTAAATGGACAAAATCGAAATTTATTTATAAGATTGTAGTATTTATGATGAATTGCAACTAATCTGTCTTTTAAATTAACCATAACATATAAAGACATTAAAACATACGAAAAAGTGAACGATAAATAGACTAAATTTAAATTGCAACATACAGTGGCGCTCACGTACTTAAGGACATAGAAAATAACTAACAAAATTTGATTACATACGATGAAATACTAATATATTATATTTCTAATTAAATTATAACATATTTCTAACATTTTTGTATATATTTTGTTACTATTTTATAATAAATTACATAAACTTATATTAAATAATTTAATTCAAAATAAAT
>JABFPN010000121.1:0-71231 GCA_022817305.1 Leptoteleia sp. ZL-2020 | reverse complement strand
AATATAATATGTATTATATTAATTTCTATTTATTTATATAAATTATTATTTATATTAATCCTTGAATACAAAATAATTAACAATTAATTAGAGAATGTGTGTAGTAAGTTTTATTTTGACATTATGGTTTAAGGTTATAGTCATCGTTAGTTAAAAACTTGTGTCAATTTAACAAAATTCTCGTGCAAACGTAAGATGTACATATTGTCGGTATTACACAATGTTTATTTATCCATAACGAAACACTATTTACAAAATACTTTTTGTTACTTTAAAACAAGTTACTGTTGGTCTACTTTTTACACAAGACTCATGCTGGATTTAGTGCAATCGCGTTTGGCATAACACGGCATTTTTCTCCGTGTTGTTGCCACAATCGTGGTAATATTATCTACTGCCAATTTTCTTCGCTGCGTGTAATTAATCGCAATTACATTCGCGTCTACCGTCATTTATTCAATTCTATAACACTATATGAATTATTAAAAGTTACTTAAAAAAATTTGCTGAAAAAATAAAATGTCTTGCCTAATATGCAAATTTTATAACTTTAATAAAATATCCTTTCATTAAATTATGAATATTTATAATTAAATACCCAATAATATTTAAATAAATTTTTGTATTGTATCTCTCTCAGTGTATAAATGGAAAAGTGTGGATGGTTCTGATTCGTCATTCAGGCCAATTTTTATAATCATCTTCTGTATATCTTTAAATATATTTTCATTTTTCTTTTAATTTCTGATACATCTTAAAATTAAAATTAATTGTAAAATAAATAATTTTTTGTTTAAATTGAAATATAAATTAATTAAATATAATGAAGGTATATTTAATTAATTGTTGCATTGAATTTCTCTCAGTGTTCTTTACAGTTTATTTATTGAATGTTTATTATTTCATTCCTCCACCACGACGCTTCAAATCAAATTTCTTTTATCGTACCCGCGAGATCGTGACGGCTTTTGATTTTATAATAATATATTTAGCGAACTTATAAGTTATTCAGGCGGAGCCACTTGTGATCGTCTCATTAAGAAAAGCGAGATTTCGGATGAGAGAAAGAGATAGCTCATCGGTATGCCGGGTAGACGAGTTATTGAGTGTGTGGAGTTTTGATGTGTCGCGCGCGAAGTCTTATCTGTATTCCTTCGAGGCGACACCATTATTTCAGCCGTAAATTATTAGAGATGAACCTGCCGAAGTAACCGGACCTTTAAAATTTTCACAACTGTTGTGCAAGATGAATAAGCATTTAGACGCTCGCAGTGAAACAATAAAGTCGCTCGTAAAATTCAAGATGAATTATTGAAGTGTTAGTTGTGGAAGTTCTGAATAATGAAAGTAATGACGTGTAATCGTGTAAGGAAATAATCGAAATATGAAAAGTATTTCGGAATGAAATCTTCAGGAAAAAAGTGTACTTTTGGATTTATATTTTATTTTACATTATATATTATATATTGCATATTATATGTTGTACTGTAATCGATTTGGGTCAAATTTTATAGTATATATACAGGTTCGTTCGTGCGCCACGAGATGGCGCTTTTTATTGCATAACTACGGGCGCGCGACTGAGCACGCGATCAGTCGGCGGGCGGACACCATGGAAGTCACATTTACAAAATTTGAACTTATTGATAAAGTATTCTTCTGGGATTTGTTTCAATCAAAATCACCTACAATATATTATGCATACAATACATTATGTACACACGAAACCTTCCATAAAAATATACCCTATAAAATATACTATATTACGCACGGCTATAACAGAAGCCGTACTACTGCACGCTGTTACTGCCTGATCATATCTAAACATTACCACTTATTTTTTTATTTTTTTATTTTTTTTTGCAAATCTTTAGTGTTAACTATATTCAATTGTTAAGGCATATAAAAGATTAAAGAGGAGCAGTAATAAATGAATTAACACGCATTAAGTCAAAATAAGTAGATGAGAATTATTCGCGGGTGTGTGCGCGTGTGTGTGATACAGATGAGAACGACACGAGGGGAATAAATGAAGACGGGGCATTCTTCGCAGCTTCCCGTGTTATGGAGCGGTGCAAAGGCGCGGAAAACTTCGAACGGGTCATGAATAACTTATACGACTGGACTTATGATGGACTCATTTCGCCAACCCTAACGCTAAAATAAATCTTTCCATCCAACTATAAACCTAGAACTTTTGGAACCTCCCGCGAACTCTATTGTAATGTAACCTAAAAAAAAATATGAAGTGCACTACTAAATTTCTATTTAAGTTAGATATATTGTTTAGCTGTTGTTGGGATAAGTAAAAATGATAATTATCGTAGCCATACAAATTGATCTAATCGTCAACACAGTGAAAGACAAGTAGTTTTCGTTGACATATTGAGGTTATGTTCAGTCCCCATAAGATAAGTGTATGGTTGAATCAGATTTAATATCTAGGTCCTTCTGCAAATAGAATAAATTCTTACTAAATTAGCTAATAATTACTAGATAAACTCATTTACTTAAAAAAATCGATTAGTTAATTACAATAAATTCTACAAAGTTTGGTAATTATTACAATTTAAAATGGAAATCAATAAAATTAGTTTATTTTTAATAAATAATTTTATTACAAGAAACTTTAATAATTATTACTGTAACTTGATAACTGTAATTCACATTAAATTTACCAAAAATGGTTTAGTAATTATTATATTGTGGTAACATTAGTAATTATTACCATAAGTTAAGTGGAAGTTAACGAATATGATAGATAAGATTATTTTTGCATCCAGTTTTTAATTTGTTATGATATAACGTCGTTGAAACATCGTTATTGTACGCAAAACGTATTTATTCTATTAATATACAATACATAACCCGTGCAACGTAATAAAACGTTTTGGTTAAGAAAAGAATAAGATGAAAAACAACGGAGGAAAAGCGTCAGTTGTCTTGAAACATTTCTTCCAACATTAAGAATATGGATTTGCCCACGCAAACAATAAAATCCACTCCTAAAACTCTTAATGAATAATTAAGGAGTGGTACTAAATGAATAGCACGGTGAAAGAATCATAAGTTTGTTTTTGTCGGAAAAATAGAAAGCAGTTATCCCTTCGGAAAGATTTAGCAATTCACCGTCGTTTGGTGCGGGAAAATTAAATTCCTTTTTTTTTTTTTATCGTCGAAGATTTAATTTGCACCGAGGTTACGGTCTATTAGGTTGGCACTGTAAGTTTGAACAATCAATTGTTAATCAGTTGCATTCCATTAAATTGTTATTCTGTAATAACGCTTTGAAATTAAAAATCTCCGCTGGCTTCTGTTGTATCGTGAAAATATCACGCTTCTAAGAGTAACGCTCATTCATTGTATTTTGTAGTTACAGTAATGTCACGTGGATTTACTCGTAAAGTAACATTTTTTCGGATAGTGAAATTGGTGAAATGCAAATTTTTTTTCTAAGTTTTGGTATGAAGTCTGAACAAAGATGAGTCACTGCAAAATCCAATTCTCATGAAAAATATATTTAAAAAAAAATCATAAATTACGTTTTATGGTACTTCACCAGTTCTCCAGTTTCGCTTATTGGGAAATTTATTATTTATAAGTTTGATCATAAAAAAAAGAGACACGTTAAATTGTCATTTTATGGTTGTTTAATGATTGTTTATTTAAATAATATTTATTAAGTTGAACCTTCTTAAAAGTATTAATTGAGAATCCTGGAATTTCACATTTGAATGTTCAAAGTTAAGACTTCAATTTCACCACAAAAAAAAAAAACAAAATAACGTGTTTCTTTCAAATTGTGATTGCTACACAATTATTTTTCTCGTTGGACATACAAAGGTTTTTTTCCTGGGACTTTTTCAGCTCGTTGAAAATATACGGTTATAATATATTGATTGTCGATTTATCGTTTTCGAATAATCACAATGAATGTCGGATCAACATATACGCACGTTTTAAGGTGAATGATGGATTGTCGCGCCATGTATATTAGATCTGATGAAGTATCAAACGTGGGATACACGCATCCCCGATTATTATTGCCTTGTCGTATACTTCATATGGATACGGTCACTTTTTTTGTCCGATCGCAACTGACACTGCATTATTAAAAGCAGTTTATATACTGTTCAAGAGTGAATGTTTCGTTTATTTATGACTTTATTTGAATGTGATTAATTATGTGATAATGATAATAATTATGTGATAAAAAAATGTGATAATTAAAAAAATGATTAAATACAAGCATTGCCCTAGTAAAAAAGAAACATATACGGTCCATATATGGTCCATATTTGTTTTAAGAATTTCATATAAGGAAATAAAAAATGTATTTGGACATATATGTTTTTTATTAATCCAGATATGGACATATATGTCTCTTAATTATTCATTTATAGACTTATAAGTTTTTCCTTAATTCATGTATGGCCATATATAGTTGATATATAGCAATAATTGATGTAATATTCTAGCCATTTATGCATTTCATAATTTCCTTATATGGAAATCAATTATTGCCATATATCGACCATATATAACCATATACAGATTAAGAAAAAACATATATCTACACTGAGAAAAAAGTTGGGATAAAAATTATTATACTAAATGTAAAAATGGGGACAAATGACATCTTCTTGTCTTAGTTAATATACAGTTTAAAAGAGGTTATAAGAAAAATGAACATTTTTATTATACTGTACCATAACAACTTGTAAAATACTGATAATCTCTTTTAAAATGTATTTTACATATGCCAAGAATTGTAATTTGTCCCCACTTTTACATTTAGTATAATAATTTTTATCCCAATTTTTTTCTCAGTGTATATATAAATTTTTTATTTCCTTACATGAAATTGTTAAAACATATATGAACCATATATAGACCATATATATTTCATTTTTACCAGGGTGGTTATTTACATTTCAAATAACTTCAAAATATCTCAGACTTTGAATTAATATAATTCAAATACAACTTTATTTCATTTCCTTTTTCTTTCTGATTTGAAAATATAAATTTAAAATGTTGTATAATGCAATTTAAATATCTGTTAAAAATCTTGCGACGCGCAAAATACCGGGCAATTTATTAAAATGCTCATGAAGTGTCGCAAATGAGGCGAATCAGATGCAAATATGTACATTATAAATATAAAAAAAAGCCCGCTTCTCGTGCAGTTTTCCGCGAAGGAGACTCGAAACAAGCTTTGTAACAAATACGGGGCAATATAGCCGGCATACGTTTCGTATCCTTCACGTCGCGGCAGCTGTCGCGATATTCAAATTGTCGCTGACTTACGGAAAACTCCGCGCAGTTCCTTATGCGGCGATAAGTTCGCATGGAAATGTACGCGGAATGGTTGCACGGCGAGAGCGCCGCGCGCGTATTAAGACGAACGAGCGTCGCGCAAAAATAATTCCTCCAACCCTACGCATTACAAGAACTCGCGCCTCACCGTGTATTTCATTCGCAAATGCCTGTTTATTCGTATTGAAATATTCAAACTTGAAGTATTTATTCCGTTGGTGCGAAAGGAAAACTCCTTTCGAAAAGATGTCGAAGGAATTTATTTATGGAACAAAAGAATGGAAGGTTTTTTTCTTTTAAATTAATATACATTGTACGTGCAAACGTTTGGAAGAACGTTAGAATGTAAATAAATAAATACTAACATTGTTTATTTACATTTTGAAGGACATTAGAATGTAAATAAATACAAAACTTTATTTGTTTACATTTTGAAGGACATAAATGGCCTAATTTTGTTTAATATCACGCGGAGAACAATTCTAAACCGATCGTTTAAGTGGCATAATCCAAGAAAAGTCGTTTGATACCAAAGAAACTCGTTAACTAGTTTGCATCTCAATTTCTGATCGGCAATTTTTTTTTAATGGAACAAAAACTCACAGAAACTTATTTATGCTTGCCGATTAAATTTACATTCGGTGGATTTGAACTCCTATAGCAATGTTACGTTAAATTTTTAAAAAGTTGGTTCATAAAGTACTTTTTATTCTTTTAATATACAATTTAATGTCACCTTGTATGTGTGTGTATACCTTTTATACCGGTAAAGTTTTTTTATTATTAATTCCCGCGTCCATCAATTTAATATTACATAATCCTGACAAAAAAAAAGTTTGAATAAAGTTAATTTCTTTGGTTGTACTTTTTATTCTTTTAATATACAATTTAATGTCACCTTGTATGTGTGTGTATACCTTTTATACCGGTAAAGTTTTTTTATTATTAATTCCCGCGTCCATCAATTTAATATTACATAATCCTGACAAAAAAAAAGTTTGAATAAAGTTAATTTCTTTGGTTGTATATGAAATTTATCCTGAAAAATAATTCAACTCAGCTTACAATTGGTTCAGTAGTGGAAATATTGAGGTTATGTTGAGTCCCCATAAAGGAAGTATATAGTTGAATCAGCCATGCAGTTTATGTAACGTTTAAATATTCATTTTAGTTCATTTAATATCTAGATCCTTCTGCAAATAGAATAAATTCTTACTAAATTAGTTAAAAATTGCTAGATTAAATTTATTACGTTATTAAACAATTTTCCATTGTTCAATTTAATTACAATTTATCATCCGGGAATGATTAATTTTACACAAATAGTATAAATCTAATTATTTAACATAAATTAGTTTTAATTTGGCTTCTAAAATCTGTTCTTTTAATCAAAGAATGACAGTGGTTTTTCTGTCGCATACAAATGGCGCTCATTATAGCCACTTGATCGCGCTGGAGTCTAATTTTGGAAAAAAGATAAAAACAAGGAAAAGGGAAAAGGAAGAAGAAAAAAGGAAAAGAAAGATAGAAGGAAAAATATCCTCCAACATGTTTGCCCAACGAATAAGGTTTCAACGTTTAAAACGTCTTTCCTTATATATAATTTCATTTAGAGGAGAGGTTTTACGCTTCACCGAAAGCTCAACTAAAAATTCAAATCGGAAGCATCGCGCAATCTTGACGTCGAAATACACGTAACGACGCCAATGAAATGAAAGATGAAAATCTCGCCCAACAAATTTGACCGGCTACTTTGGGAGAAAAACATCGGGAAAGATAAAGAATGATTGTATATTGCATTACTTAAATTCTAACGCGCGGAGAGGTAAAGGAGAAAACGGGCTACGATTGCTGTATATCATGTCTTACTTACGAGAATATACAGCCGGAAAAAGAATAGCGCAAACGGCGTGTCCGCTAGATCAGATATATTTTTATTAAACAGTACAATTTCTTGTACCATTTTTAAATACCTTTAAAGTGTTAATTAAATGTTAACAAAATATATTTATTACCTCTTCGTAGGTGCGATTTAAAATTTCATTAAATAATCAAAGTGTATAATAATTTATTATCCGTAATTCTTATAGCATTACAATGATAGTAAAAAATGAATATTCTATTTAATGATAAATTGTATAAAGCTTAAAATGTCTGCTGAAATATCGTTTGGAAGATATAAAAGTAAAAAAGTTGAAAAGAAGTTAATCCTGCGGTACATAGTGCTCCGCTGACTGCCTGTACACTGAAAGCCCTGAATCCTGATCAGAGCGGACAGATCGATTTGACCCGCGCGACGTTTAATGCATAAAAAATTTCATTGCCAATTTGACAGGAAGCTTCCAATTAAGCGTGGACTTTTCGGTTGTATAAGAATCGCCAATGATTTATCAAAATCAAATTGGCATAATTTTAATTATCTTATTAAATAAATTATTAACTTTTAATATAATTAAGCTTTTAATTTGTATTAAATTCAATTGAATTAAAGCAAGCTGTTCAAAGTTTCAAAATGTTCCAATTGTTATCCACAATAAGATAGTTACCAAAATCAACAACTACCAACAAATGCTCGGCGAATAGGAATATCGATAATGCAGGTGATAATAGTTACGCTGCATTTCATCGATACTTTCGTAAGTTTAGTTTATTCAGTATTGCGGCGTTGTAATAGAAGTTTCTAGCTGTTTAGCTTTTCGTAGCATCTCGAGAGCAAGTCAATTGCTCGCACAAACCCTGCAATAACAATATCTAGCCACGCCAATAGACAACCCGCCACATCCGAGTCAAGTAGAAAACGTATCAATGTATCGAGGCGAGAATAATTCGCGAACGATGAGTGCTTTTTGCCCGGTTCGTTTAACACCCTTGTCGGGTGGCGCAGTCAACTGTTTACAAACAATTTTTTATCTGTTTGACAACAAACAATGTTTATAAACAACATCCAAGTAGGAAATGTTGTACAAGCCCAGTCCTGGTACAGTACTGTTACCAGAATTACCAGTACAATGGTGCCAGTAATGGAGTGATAACACTGGGCCAGTATCCTCCCTGTTAAAAAAAATCAAGCTGGGTCCTATATAGGAATTTGGCACCGGAAATCAGCTTGTTCCCTAGGTAGGTTCCTAGATAGTTATAGGATTTTGCCTAGTTTCCTCTAACTATCTAGGAACCTACCTAGGAAACTAGACAAGATCCTATAACTATCTAGGAACCTACCTGATTTGTACACCTATACCCTACCATTAATCATCCAACGTTGCTCTTGCATTTCACAATTTTTTTTAAATCACCAGTACTGGTTCAAGTCTGGATCAACTATGGCGTTGATATTTTGCCTGGTATGTCTTACATCTGGTTATCTTCTATTCTTGTTAATAACCAACCTCAAACCAGTACTAGCCCCATCTCTTTACCAAAGTCTGACTGACAGTACTGGGCCAGAGTTGGCCCTGTAGGTCGACTCTGGTAATTTTCCATAGGGATGTTTTCTTGAAGGTTGTTCTCTTACAACTTAAAGCAGATGTATTAAAATTTCAAAATATTAAAAAATAGTGGTAAATTTGTTATATAAAGTTAGCGACGCGTTTCGCAACTTGTTCCATCCGATAGATTTATACGGCCAAAAGCTGCCCGTTCTCAAAGTTATTTCGTTTGACGTTGATACCATTTCATACTTGTAACACGCGATAAATCTGTCAGACTTTATATATGTATATATATATATATTATTCATCTAATAAATGTGATTTTTATTTTTAACTAAATGCGAAATTTCATAAGTAACAAATTGTCCATCAAAATTTCTCAAATTAACTCATTAAGCTACTTGAATATTATTATTTTTTTTAATTATAATTACATTTATAACACGTGGATATCAAACTGAGAAGATATATTTTAAACAGGTGCAAGTGTGTAACATTTTTAAATGTAAAAAACCAATTTTCAAATAATTTTTAAGATTAGAGAGGGCAAAGGTGGGGATGGAAAAAATTCAAAAGCAAAGTTTATTTGAATTTTACGTTTTGAAAATTGTTTTATTCTTCAGTCACATAAACATGTAAATACAGTTAAAAGTTATTGACATGCAGATATCACTTTATTCCAGATAGTTGAATTTCGTGAGAGTTTGAGCCGAGTTCGAGTTGGCACAAACTGAGTTTGGACGAGAGCCTACGGGCTTCCTAGATCTATGTTCGATTTTGACTCAAACATTTGGTGTTCGAAATGAATGAGTTAAAATGTACATGTAAAGTCGACTAGATTGGAAGATTGAAATGTGTAAAACACTACTATTCATTATCAATGATACATCTTAAAACTTACAAATGAAAAATTATTATATTTAGTGTTAGTATTAGTGTCAGCAATAACATTAATAGTAAAACAATACTATTCATTATTAATCAAACAAATTTAAATTTATATTTAATGAAAAACTTTCTAATTTTAAATATTAGTGTTAATGTCAGCAATAGCACTAATAGTAAAATAATTATTTTTATTACCAATCAAATAAATAAATTAAAATTTATTTGAGTAATAAACTATAATATATCTCTATATAACATATCCATTATGTATAATATTTACAATATGATTATTATCATACTCAATTAAAATGAAATATAGTAAAAGTATATTTACACAAATCTCGTTTTCTTGATAAAATTTGCAATAAAGTGGATACTCAATTGACAATATTTTTCCGTTAAAGTAAAAGTAATATGCGTAATGAGGACTTGTTGAGCTGAATATTATTCCAGGAGGGTACCTGTTGATATTGCTGCAAATAACATCAGCGGCACGCTCCAATGAAAACAATTTTCAAACTTGCAGTGTATTTAAATTTTCAAAGTTTAATTGTACCATCTAATTGCTATATGGATAAGTGATTCAATAACCCTAATCACTCTTAAGTCTGTCGACAAAGTATAATCCGTTTCCTAAACATCTCTCGACTATTCAAACAATAATCGAATTCTCGAATTTCATTTTATTGTCGTACACTTTCTTTTTAATTATATTTAAATTTCAATTAAAAAATTGTTAATCTTGGAAACATTTTATTCCTCAGTCGTATATATGTAGGTATATATATATTTTTAAAATGGTATTATGTTAAATAGAATCAGCAAATACAAGTATTATTGATTTCGATATTTACACGGAAATACATTGGCAAAAAGTTTTAAATTTTCAATCGAAATTTGCAATAACAAAATTAGCGAACGCGTGCCTCAACTAATTTACAATCGAATAAATAAACAGTCAATATGCAGCTTTTTCATCTCATAAATTGTTCGTCGTTTAAATGAAATTTATTTGCCATAGGGGCACGGTAAAAATTATACTTCAACTATACGTTATTTTAATCCAATTATCGATAAAAAGTGATTTAATAGTCCTTATGGTGAATCCAATATTTTCCTTTTTTCCACTTTTTCAGTGGGGCTGTGATAATAAAATGACCAGATCTTTTAACAAGCCAAAGGGCACGAGTTCAAATCACGTTGCAAACATTTTTGCTTTCAATACCATTGACATTATTAAACATTTATAAAACATTTCTAAACTGCTACCATACATTATTTACTATTTATACAACATTTAAAAGTATATTTATATACAATCTAACAATAAGTACAAGAAATTTGGAAATTTCCATGATAAAACATCGATTACAACATAAATTTACAAATAATCTCATTACTTGGTGGAAAAAAAAAAGAGGAGTGGGGGAATTCATGCTACATTCGATTAAAGCGGAAAGTTATCGCGGCATAAAACGGCGTACTTTACATATATACGGGTAGTTAAAAAAAAAATGCGCGAATGCACGCGTGCCTCGGTGCCGCCAATCTCCCCTGCGTACGCTCTTTTTTCCAGCCGCGACAGTAATGAGTTATTATTTAGCCGGGGCAATTTTTCCATGCCAGCGGTGTCGCGGAAACGCCAGTAGTAAATTAAGTTTTGGTACCAATTTGACATTAAGCTATTAATTGGCTTAGAACTCAAACTGACCGAAGTTAATGTTATAAGACCGAAATCGTGAAACGCAGAATTTACTTTTTCAATTCCTCGCCGCGACCTACATTTCTACAAAAGAGGTAAACCGTTGCGCAATTATAAAATATTTATCATTCCCTTATTTTTTTTTAAATAATTTTTTAGTCTAATATCTAAACTTAATTTAGGTTTAATTATTAGATTATTAATATCTGAATCAACGTTATCTAATAAATACATTTTCATTTCTCAGGTTTAAGCATAGATAGTATTGAATTACATCATTATATCAAGTTTATATATAATAAAAATGGGCAATTAAATAGAAATTTATACGCATCGAATGGCGCATAAAAAGTTGTATTTGGTAAAATAAACTTTCCATATAATTTGTGTGATAAATTACTTTTGTCGGGGGGGAAATTTTTGACTCTCGAAGTCGAACATTCCTTTTCGTCTTGGGGGATCGGTGGGGCGGAAAATTACCTTCGTTTTGAGAATTCAAAACTATAAATTAGCGAAATATTTGCAAGTACAAAAACTTTCCACTAAAAAAAGTTACTCCGAGTAAAAATAAACATAATCGAAATATGATCAAATTTAACGTAATATAATGATCATTAGAAGATCATAAAGTGAGACTATATATGATCAAATATGGACCATTTTTTTATCATTAAGTGATTATTATGCGTTATTATGTTTATAAGTTTTGTTAGACAATAAACTTATAAATATCATATCACTTAATGATCATATAATGATCTAAACATGATCAATAATAGATCATATATAGTCTCATTTTGTGATCTTCTAACGATTATTTTATCACATGACTTTTAATCATTTTTATTTGTAATTAGAATGTTAATTTTCGAAAATTATTTATTTTTACCCACTTTTAATTATATAAAATAAAAGACAAATGTTGACAGCAAATATAAGTAATTACAAACGAGCGTTGCAATTATTTGGTATCATAAACAGTTATGAAAGATGCTTGTTGCAGTTTGATGCATCGGATGCAAGTGTTGCACTGATATCGGGAAGCTCCGCTAATGTGTTTACCAAGTAAACTGCTAAGGAGCCGTTTTGCTTGCAAAGTTAAGCCGGGTTTTGCATATTTCGTACGTTTTATTAATGAAAAAACTTTTACTGCAATAACGGCAACCCGTTTATCAGTTAAATCGCAAGTGTTTTTACCCATCGATGAACCTCAAAAGCACGCTCGCGTACCCAGGTTTCCACGCTCCGTTCATTTTCCAATTTTCTTCGCAAAATTATACTCCGATTATAAAAAATTGCCATTTATTTTATCAGATTATTAACAACTACAATAAAAATAAATAAATCATGTTTGTAAATATTTTCAAGGAGACAAAATCAAATAACAATAAACAAACCATTGTTTATTTACATTTTAAAGGTCATTGGAATGTAAAGTGAAAACAAAGATTGTTTATATTCCGTATTTTGAAAAAATTTCGTTCGTCAATCACGCCCCACGATATAATTTAAATAATAAACGGTCGAAATCTTGTGTTCTAATTGGTCAAACTTTCGAGATCGTTACGCCTCCTTGTGGTGCAATACAAAAACAAAATGCATAACGTTAAAAGTTTAAAATATGACATGGAGGTAAGAAATAAAATAACCGTAAGCTTTTTGTAAAATAAGAGGGAATATTTTGTAGAAAAAAAGAAGGAAAAGAAGAAGGATAATATAAAGAAATTTAGAAAATTCCGTTATGAGAAATATGTTTAGAGATATTGGGGAGGGTTACAGGACTTAGGCGATGTACGAAAGTATTCTATTGATTTTCAGGGCACTTTCGTCGGGGCCAAAGTACTTTATGAGGGTTTCAAACGTCATCGAGCGTTAAAATAGCAAACAATGTTCTTCAATCACGTTGATGAATGGAACGTATTATTTAAGCTTCACTTCGTTAAATTCCCTTAAATATGTCGATCAAAAGTAGCCGCACTTTTGCCTCGGTATTGATAATTTGAACAAGAAATATTCCAACAAATATGTTTGTAATTTTTTGGGGATTGTAATATGTAACTACATATAATAATGTGAGGTATTTATATACAAGAAAAATATTTATTTCATGCACTAATTATAAACAAAATATATAAACCCTAATTTGTGACATTTTATATATATAAATTATTTGCCTCTATGGCTAAGGTAGTAGGTGGTTGGACTATCACCTCAGAGCCATGGTATCAATTCCCAGCATGGATTATTAATTTTTCAAAATTCTTCTTTAATAAAATTCTTGTTTGTTGTATATATCTCTATTCCAAAAGGACACAATGGTCAAGTAATTTTTTTCTTTATTAAAAATAAAATTTCAACGATAAATAAAATGATTAAATATTTTTCATAACAACATTTTTACAACGAACCAACAAAGAAGAATATGTAGATAAATTATCACATTTTTTAATCATGAAGGCAACAAATTGTCATGACAAAAATTTTCATAATATCACTTCTATTCAAGTTTGTTTCTATAAAACGTTTGTCGGCGTAAATCACCTTGCTCTACTTCTAAACTTGAGACAAATGATGTTATCAGGAGAACCTATGATTGAATTCAAAAGTATCCTGAGAGTAAAAAACGGGGGGGAGAGGGAGTAACTTTAAATACGACCATCCATTTAGCGATCTAATTTTTTTTCAAATTTAAGTATATTTAAAAAAAAAATATGAAGTGCACTACTAAATTTCTATTTAAGTTAGAAATACTGGTTAACCATTATTGGGATAAGTAGAAATTATAATTATCGTAGCCAAACAAATTCAAAACAGTGAAATCCAAGTAGTTTTCGTTTCAAAATGAGGTTATGTCGAGTCCCTATAGGATAAGTGTATGGTTTAATCAGCAATACAGTTTATGTAACGTTTAAATATTCATTTTAGCTGATTTAATATCTAAGTCCTTCTGCAAATAGAATAAATTCTTACTAAATTAGTTAAAAATTGCTAGATAAACTCATTTACCTACCAAAGCGAATACTTTTTTTTCCATGTATTCATTAGAAATTGACCAGCGAGTAAGAAGGGTAGCCCGCGATTTACTTTATCCGATTCGAACAGCTGGTAACTGAGATTCTGGTTTGAAATTGAAATCATGTTAAACCGAATTTCCCAATCATACTCCCTTAATAGTCGGGTTTCGAAAGCAAAACGTTAATTCATCTACTAAGCGCGGAATTATCCATGTGTAATTGTGTATCATTAATGTACTATAATTTGGTTGCCTACGCCCAAGCTATACCTCCGTTTATGAGGACTAAAAAAATCAATATACCCGAATGCATCGATGCAAATTTAAGTATAAAATGCAATAGTTTATTTTGATTTCTTTAATAAGAATAAGAGAAAAGTAATCGATCCTTTTATTTATTTGAATTTTTCGATTAAAAATTGAACAGTTCATTTGCATTTAGCATTCGTATATATAAGCGCGCGCAGTTAGCGTCACATCTGCAACTTCACGCTGTACTGATTGTTTTACTAATGGATTCATAACGGGCATATTTACTTTTTAAATGCATCCTTGATTGACAAAAAGAATAATAATTCCTTTTTATTTGTACCGGAATTAGATTAACAGTTTATTTGAGTCAGCCAAATAGAAGCTAAAAATTTCTTTCGAGTCTATTAAAACGCTAATGATACGAAATTCCTCGCTTCGTTTCAAGGCTGCGAAACGCAATCAAAACCAGTTAAAACGCGAATACAATGGGCTTTAATCGTATTTCGGGTCTGGTTAAGCTCGAATACTCGATTTACCCAACACTACTGTTTCTTAATCCGGGAAACACTATTTCCAGTTTTTGACGGATACTCCATCATCCGCTGTGATGAAACATTAATCGGTTATAAGCGTGACTACATGTTGTCATATTAAATTCACCACTTATTTGTGGCCAGTTCAATTCGTGATTTGCGTCCACTTAGGGAAAATAAATGGGATTCAATTTGAACAATTAATTTTGCCGACTTGATTGCAGATTATTCGCGTTATTTGGGTACCAGAACAACCGACTGAAATCAGTATTTATATTTCCAATTCGGCCAAAAACTTTAAAGGGATATATTTTGGTTCCTTTTATTGTACTTTTTATTTTATTTTTTTCACTTTTTTCATTTGTTTTATTTTCATCCTCACTTTACTTTTCATAAGTTTGGATGGAGCTGAAGAATGAAACGTTTTTAATGTTGTCTAACAACAAAAGTCATGTTTAGAAATATTTGAAAGGTCAAATTAATGGAACCAAAACAATAATATTGTTTGTTTACGTCCCAAGGACATAAGAATGGGTGTAAATATAAAACAAAAACAATGTTTGTTTACATTTTCTATTTTTTAAAACGTTTCATTTTTCAGTCCTATTAAGTTTGGAGCTTTAGTGTAGTGGTGAAGGCGTCAGTTTGGCAATAATTTGGGCGTGAGTTCGATTCCTCGTCTTGTATCCTTTTCTTCACCATCTCACCAATACACTGAGAGAAATTTTGAAATTAAAATTAATTATAAAATAAATAATTTTTTTTTAAATTGAAATATAAATTAATTAAATATAACGAAGGTATAAGTTTAGTAATTTATATTATGAAACGAAAGTATGCGAATGTGGAGTTAAAAACTCTATAGCGAATGGATTCCCTTGTACGGTTTTAATTAGAATTTCGTACACCGCGGTTCGCAAATGATATACGAATAGAAAAAGTCGAACTCATTTACCCAAAGAGTCAGTGTACGCGGCGAACATTAGTTATGCATTCACTGTAGCGGCGGTGTACGTATTTTATGTCCACGATTGTGAACCTTGTTTGTATTCCGAGTCGATTGTCTCTCAGATTAACCATTAAGAAAAGTTTATCTCAAAATTTCGCTGGAAAACGTTATATTTCTGTCAAAATTGCGGTAATATTATACATAAAATTATAATGGAAGCTCTCCTGTTTGTGGAAAAATTTTATTACCTAATGACGCAATAAAAAAGTAGTAAAATATTTTATCTGAAAACCTTTTTTCTTATTCGTAACTTACGTAAAATATTTTGCGCACACGGGCCCTTAAAATGTAACTTTCAATACGTGTTCGCAAATCCCGTAAAACCCTATATTAGCACTAGGATAAAAGTGGATTTTTCCCGCAACACAAATTTAATCCGAAAACTTAAAAACTTTCAACCTAACCTGCCTTAAAAACAAACCTAACTTTGCTTTTACCGCAACTCTATTACGGCGCACTTTAAGTTTCGTGTACTCGCGCCGAAAGTTGATTTCCAACTTCCGAAGCGGCAAAGAATATTATTTGTCTAGGACGCAAAAATGAGGACCGATAACCCCTTCGTCCTTGCGCGGGCTTAGCGTTACATTTTAACACTTTTATACTACATTGAATTATTTCCCATTCTACTCTAAAACAAATGCGACAAACCCATTAGGAACGATGGAATATTTGTTACCTTTCAAGAGGTTTTCGACGGTGACTTAGAGGTGGTTTTTTGCAATTCAAGAAGTGCGGTATTACGGAGGTTCTAATGTATAAAGAAATAAGCATAAATTAGAGTCGTCGAATGTACTTTATTATTGTGATACTGAAGAAAAGGTATTTTTTCTAAATATATTAAGAAAAAACAATGTTTGTAAATAATTGGAAGGTCAAATTAATGAAACAATAACAATTATATTGTTTATTTACATCCGAAGGGCATAAAAATGGATGTAAATACAAAACAAATTTGTTTACATTCTAATCACAAATAATAATAAACAATAAATAATTCCAGTTAAGCAAATTTTTTTGTCGATAAAACATTTTCTTATCAATTAAACACTTAAACACTCGTGGGAAAAAATTGACAAACATTTTTTTCTTTGACTTGCAATCAAAATTGAATAATTCATCGACTGATAATTCGTCGATTTATCTTAACCAAATTATTTCCTTATCGGGCCGATAAGCCCCGCGCCTGATCGAATTATTAAAATCGACAATTCCCCGAGTTATCTGCGAGACCCCATTATCGTAAATGTGCCAAAAAAGTTAGTGTTTGTTCTGAGAGATAGACAAACAAGCGGTGGAAAGAGATCGATCCAATTAAGCACCTCTTTTTTTTTCTCTCTTTTTTTTTTATCCTCGACAACTTTGCGGAACTTTAATAGATCCGGCACTTTATTGACACAGCAAAAGTTGCGTGAATGGAACGAATTATTGCCTCCGTTTAATAAAAATTTGTTTTCCATTAGTCAAGTTGCAATGGCGGGCGAATTCTTTTTTTTAACGCCCGCTCTGATAATTTTCAATTTCTGCCAACCATCTGTTGTGCTTTCCACGAGGCGCCAACTTTGCCAGCAAAAGTCCAGTTATCGATCTTCTTCTTAAATCTTTAATGGTTTTATCGCGTGAAAACAACGGGCAATTTTTAAAAAAGAGACGTCAGCGTTACTTTCTCTAATTATTGCCAATATTTTATGCATCATGCTCCATGTTTACCCTCAACTTTTTATCGCAAATAAAACGTCTTTATACAAGATGTAAACAAATTTTGTTTTTGTTCTTGTATTTAATCCCATTGTTGTCCTTCTGCTGTAAACAAACAATGATGTTTACTTGCCCTTGCCCATGTTTACAAACATTGCTTATTTAAATGTTAAATTTTCGAATAACATTTTGAATTTCAAATTTGCTTGTTTGTATTTCAAATTCTATTAGACCGGTATTAAAACTAGTTGGAAACTAGTATTACTATAGTAACTCTATAGAGGGAAATATATATTTAATATCGAGGGAGCTTTTTTTGAGAAAAACGAATAAAAAATAAAGAAAAAAGTAAATTACTTTGAGAATATTAGTTGATAAAAATTAAAGATTGAAAAAGTATGACTTAAGGGTAGGAAAAAAACTTTTATAAAAGAAACGATCTAGGACTTCTAGAAGTAAACCGAAATTTACACACGGATGGGAAGATTGAGAGGGAAATTAGAGAAAGAGAGGGAGATATTTAAAGATAATTAGAAGAGGAAAAAAAGAGGGTCTGGGTACTACATAAAATACAAGTACCTAGAATCAGTAGGCGTCCACGGGATATTTGATAAATTACAAGGTAGGGTAAGGGAGTACCATCAAGTGCGATGGTGGGAAGATTAGACGTATGAATTTAGACAGTAAAAAATACCGCTTAAGTGACTCGGGCAGGAATTTAATATTTTGCCATCGGAATTTATCAATGGTTTGATAAATCAAAAGAGATGGTGGTAAATTAAATGGCGTTATTATTAAACGATGAGGTGGGTAGCTATGAATTGGAAATATTACGTAAATTGTTAAAAGAAAGTAGGATTTATGAAAGCCGGAATGGAAACACGTAACGCGATGCGTGATAACAAGCCTAGATAGTAGGGTTTAAAGGCGGATGGAAGTAGAGTTGGAAGAATGTGTGCGATTTGTTGTTGGTATAGGGTGGAGATATGAGTGGGGGGGAATCTTGTAAAACCGAGCCCATTTCTGGCCTGTAATTATGACTAAATAAAACTATTTATCCGCCTATCCAGTAAGAGGATATTGAAGCTAATGATTAATTAATGTTTAATTTTCATAGTTAACGCGGAGAAAGTGTGCGAGGCGAATGGTACCTGGCACCACTACGCAAAGTTACGTCTACTCAGCAATTATACCACCTGCGTAAACCTTGGCCAGTTCGAAGTAAGTTTCAACGAATAATGAATCCATCAAATCGTCTTTAACGGATTAATTGATTGTCACTATGGAAGATCTTATAAATGGTGTTGGGAAAAAGATAATTTGAAAACATAAACGTTACGGAAATCAGTCAAACAAAGCTTTAATAAAAATTGATTCAATGTTATGACTCAAAGTTGAAACGAATTTGACTTATCTTAAAAAAAAGTTGAGTCAAACTTAATAAAAAGACCGTTGGTTCAACAATGATTGCCAAATTCAGCTAAGATAAAAGTTCATACAACCTGATTCAGACGGACATTTGATGATTGACTCATCTTTGACTCAATATTTCCTTAATTTTGAGTCCAAGCTATTTCGACTTCCCCAAATTTAATTCAACCTTATTTAAACAATCATTAATATTTAAAAATAATCAAAGATTTCATTTTTTAACATTAACTCAAATTTAAGTCAATATTGAATTTACTTATAACCAATCATGTGAACTTTTACTAATGTCAAATCAATTTCATATCGGATTCAATAATCAATAAAAATGAAAATCGATTCAACCATGACTCAACGTCAAATCAATGCTACTCTTCCACCGTTTCAATTCCAAATAACGCAAAGATTTTCAATCTAAGTTCTCACAGGGTTAATTCAATTTTCATCAACTTCATTTCAACACTATTCCTAAAGATCATATTACCTTAAAATAATTTAAATTACTTCTTGTAACTTTGACTTGTATAAAGTGTGTAATTAAATAATACATGACTGGTTCGAGCGAGACCGAAGTTTAAGTACTAATGACATGCACCCTAAGTCGCCATACTTAAGTATTTACCAACTGCTACAAGTTTTCTTGGTTACCAAAGTCGCTTCGACGACTATCCAATGAAAACATAAAAAATGCCCGACTATTTGTCGAGTATACCACTTCACTTGTGTACGTGTATAATTAATAATAATAAATTGCTATAATCTAATGAGAATCAAAAGTATACGCTTGTAAAAGAGAATTCACATTATTGTATTGATTATGCATCAACGTTTGATACGAGAGAAAGCTCGCGTACACATTGATGCTAATCAAATCTCATGATTACCCTGACTTCAACTCGTTTCTCCTTATTGTGTACCAAAGTAAGCAAAAATTCTTAATCAGTCAGTGACCTCCCCTGTAATCCATCATTTTTGACAACTTCTATATATGCTATCTGAAACTATCATATAATTTACAATAGAAAAATATAATTAATCGTAATAAAATAAAACTCGAAATTATGATATAATTAAACTACTTTAATCGTATAATAGAAATATATCGACTGCAGGTCACAAATATATTTTATCATACCTTGCAAATAAAGTTTTAAGGTTTATATATACCAACTGTGGTATACATTTATTTATAATTTATAGGAAATTCATTAATAGTTGCTACTATATTTTATAATAACTCGGGATTATTATATATATGTGTGAATTTATAATATTCATTGTAATATATGGTAATATTTGAATAAAATATATTAAATTTTAACTTAAAATTTACCACCCTTTACCACCACTCTACTTTGCTACTTAGGCCACGCCCCTTCTGTACGGCACTGGGTTCTATTCTTTGTCAACAACATTTTTTTATATTACTTTTAAATTATTTACTTATAATTTATATTATTAATGTACACATATCCCCTTGATGAGTTATTAGTAAATATAATAACAACTACAAATAAGTTGGTAAATGTATTAAATTATTTTGTTGTGAAATTATTTATAGTGTGAAGAATACGTTAAAAACATATTTATTTATATGGCCTACATATTTTTCATATGACCATGAAATTAATGTTTTAAACAACAGCAGTAATTAAAGTTTAGCTTATTTTAATATATTATAAATTATATTAAGAATAAATTAGCAATTAAAAACAATAAAGCAATTAAAATTAAAAAATCTTAATAATATATTTTAAGGTCAGTTAATGGTATTTTAACGTCTGTTAATCCAAACATATTTTCGACCATATATTTTGTAGGTGATGAAATAATTAGAAATTATTACAGTATCTAATTCTGTCGATTAACGTTTCGACTTTTATTATAATATATAAAGAACATATAAAGTCTATTCTTTAAAATGCTTAATTCATTTCTGTTTTTCAGTGGGAAAAAACAGTCGTCATATTATACGAAAGTGGATACATTATATCCCTGATCGCACTTTTACTGGCACTAATGATATATACATATTTTAAGTAAGTCAGATACCACCTCGATCATCCTTTTTTTTCTTATTATTTTATGAATTCAATATTAATATTACCTTACAATAGTAAAGTTTTATGAAAGATAACTCTTTTTAGAGCGAAACATCAATAGAGATAAAGTTCTCTTTTATTGTTTATATTTTATTTTTATTTATCCGTTTTAACAGAAATTCTTTTCCGATTATCTGAAAGTCGTTGGCGTAAATGTTTTTCCTTTTTATAGCAGAAATATTACGTATCATAATTGATACCATAAATGGATATGATTAATTGTATTTGTGTTACAGGTCATTAAGATGTCCACGAATTACATTGCACATAAACCTATTCACATCATTTGCAATTTGCAACATTATGTACATTATTTATTACGAAACCATCGTAGGAAATCCTTTGTTACTTCTTACCAATGGGGTAAAAAAATCATACAATTTAAAAGTTTTAAATTTTTGTTAAAAAAAGTTAATTGGGACTGGAGAATAAAACGTTACCAAAACACCAGAATGTCGACAAATTTTCTTTTTTGTTTCTATTTAATTCCACTTTTATGACCTTTCAATTGTAAACTATCATAATCTTTCTTATTTATTTATTTAATCTATCCACTAGTACGTTTACAAAAATTTTTATATTTTTAACTTTAAAAAAAAACGTTTCTTTCTTCATTTCCATGAACAATTGATCCAACTTACTCCAAAAAGGTTGATCCTCAAATTAACTTAATGTTTATTAAAACTTGAATTCTATAACGAACAACTGGTTGATAAATATAATTGGATTATTGCTTGACATAAGTACTAAATGCCGCTTTTGTGGAATTGCAGCTCTATTGCCGAGGACTCAATGTCGTCCTAAATTATTTCATGTTAACAAGTTATATGTGGATGCTATGCGAGGGTTTCTACCTGCACACAATTCTTGTATTTGCATTTACAAATGAGCACGCGCTCATAAAGTATTTGATTATATTTGGATGGGTATCCCCGATGCCGTTTGTCACAATCTACGCAATCCTACGAATAACGTCGAACAGCCTTATAGATTATGGACAGTAAGGAAGCTTTCAAATTTTTACTCGTATCAGTTCTGCTTTAAGACAGAGAATCCAATAAAAGGACGTACAAATAAAAGCATATGCGTTCTCTACCTAAAACTATGCAATGGAACTGATTAATAAAACGTTTCCACGATGAAATTTGTTAAGAAATTGCGATTTTGAGTACTCATAGGGACGAGCAAGTAGAAATAAAAACAAGGGGAATGTTTTTTTGACTTTGGAAAGGGCATATAAACGTAAATGATAAACAAAAAAAATGCTTATTTACATGTTGTATTTTGAAAACGTTTTATTCCTCAGTCGCATAAGGTGTCAACGCTTTAGAATACTATAAAATTTCTCAAAATAATTAACTTCCTAATACATTTAATTTGTATTTGCTTATTTTTATTCCATAATTAAAATGATTGCCAACAATGACAATAATGAGTTCATTTGTTTTAATATATACATTTGATCAGTATAAATAACTGGTTCGATAGTATTCATAACTGAGTGAAAATTCATAATAAATTTTAATAAAGAAATGAGTAAGAAAAGTCAAAAAAAAAACATTCGAAACTTATTAAAAAAAATTTTTTCAGGTGTTGGACCGCGGAAGGTGATTACTTTAGGATACTTATTTACGTTGGAGCAACGTCGCTTGGTTTAAATTTAATATTTTTGGTAAACATCATAAGGGTGGTGGTGGTTAAATACAGAAGTGGACCCGGTACAAGACAGCCATCTCTCGGCATCAGACAGGCCATTAGGTAACTTTTTGTTACCGACAATAATTGTATTTCCTTTATCGTCCCTACCATAAAACTCATAAATTATTAAACTACAATTAAATTTCCATTAAAGTTTAACGAAAACACGTTTATGAATGATCCATAAATTAGTCATAGTTATTATTAACGCAAAGTGTTCCATTTATTCCATTAAAACACCTTTAAAATATTTTTAATTAATCTGGCATTATTCATCGTGCTGATTATCAATTTCTATACTTAATTTTCTTTAATACCCGATTCTTGATCCTTATTGTAGGATTTAATATTTCTGCCTCATTCTTAATAATAAATAAGAAAGGGACGCAAAGATAAGAAAAGAAGATCAAGAAGACTTTCTAAAATACAAAAAACCTAAACGACCTACGTTTATGTTTTAAATTATTTCATTCTTTTGACAAATCTTCCAAATGAATGTCAAAATTTTTTGGTCTTACCCACAATCATCTTCTCTCTTACATATTTGCCAATCTTATTTATTGATATTCTTTATATTAAAAAGCATTTAAATAATTTTATCTAGAATTCTGTTTATAAGATTACATTGTTCTGTTAATTTTCGCATGTAAATGGCCTAATAAGGAATTATTTTCTACATTTTAGAGCTGTATTTCTTTTGATACCGCTGTTGGGCCTGCACTACTTAGCCACCCCTTACAGGCCACCTTATGGTCATCCATTAGAATGGCTGTACGATGTAGTTTCAGTTATCACGGCAGCATACCAAGTGAGTTGAACACGTTCGCAGGAGGTACACGGGAAATACTAATGCAGCATTGATCCCTTTTAAAAGTGCATTTAAATTAGCGGAACGCGATAGCTAAATTAAATTTGCTCTCAGGGGCAATTATTTTTTAACGATACCGAACGGGGGTAAACTTGCCGTTATTGTATTGGGAGTCGATTGAATTTGTTTGACACCGTCTTAAAAAAAGTAAAGTGACTCTTTTACCGGCCGTAAAAGATTTGTTATGTCAATTTTACAGTTCTAATTTTATACGCTCTTTTTAGTGTTAATATAAGTCGATATTTCCTCTTTTTTTCCCCTGCTTCCTCTTAAGCCCTTCTTTATGCTCTACATTTTCATTTAGAAGCCGATAAAAAAGAACTCCCCCCCGACGAGAAATATTGTCTACCTATTCTAATGCGTAACTGCCGGCAAATTACAAGTTGTAATTACAACTTTTAAATGCGAAGTTATCGTATCCGCTTCCTTTGAACTCCGGTGCTTTCCACCGCGCTGTAAGTTCATGCTGCACGGGTTTCCTCTGTGATTTTCGAATAATTTTATACGCCGTTGTATCAAATAAATTTACTTAAAATGTGGCACCATTTTAATTGCAAGGCAACGTTGCGTTTTTAAGCGAGTTGTTTGGTAAAATTGTTCTAACCATTCTGCACTATTTATATTCTTTGGAACTAAATTCTTGTAAAATACAAAAACGTATTTGAAACATTTAATAAACGTAAGACTTACACATACATGTATTATTCTTACTAGTTATATATATTAGTTGTTTAAATCACATTTGAACAAGTAAATTTATTTAATTTCAGGTGTATAATAATGTTCAAACTGTAAATAATATAGTTTTAATTATTTCTTTCTCCTGACGCCATAGTATAGTGGTAAAAACGCCAGTCTTTTCCTATGCAGGATTTTCCTCCTTAGGTTTGGGTAAATGTGGAATATTTATAACAATGTAAAAGGGAAAAAATAATTCATAAATAAACATAATCCCCAGAAAGGTATTGGGGGTCCAGTAAGGTCGAACTTAAAGGGAAAGAAAAGGAAAAATTATATTTTTATTTACTACAGAAATACATATAAATTGGAGCACTGATACGAGCAAATTGTTTTTTCAGGGTTTAGCGGTGGCCATTCTATTTTGCTTCTGCAATGGCGAGGTAATTGGACGCCCTTTAACAAAATCTTGCCCGCGTCCTCAACTTTTTTGACGGCGCGTACATTAAATATTTATGCACGGCTCATTTGGCCGCGCAACCTTGGCTTGAAATTTCCTTACGACCACTCTCATTCTCGTGATTTCAGGTCATTGCGCAATTTAAGCGATTATGGGAAGGATCCAGGGCGACGCGGGCCAACTCCTGCACCGCCACCACTGTTTCGGTGATTTTGAATTTTCACAGCTAAAAAGAACTTTCGCTTTAAATATATCATTTTTCAACAACGGCAAGATAAGTTAAAAGTGAACAAACATTGCTTGGTATTAATTTAAACTTGTTGGCGTTGTTGCATTTTAACGAGCAAAACGAATTATAATTTGAAAACACAAAATACATATGAAAGCGCAAGTGACAACTGCTCGACTGATTTAATCTTTTTCCGTTTAGACGCATGAAGATAATCTATTGGTCGAAAAAGAAACGCTCGGACTGTCGACAATCAACATAGTAATTTTACAGTTAACTAAACAAAAAGCTTATGGCCCACGAACAACTCGTTTCCGTTCATTATTATTTATTACAATTTTTTTTTTTTGGCATTACTTTCACGGTATGGGAAATTGACGTGTCCGTAGTAACGCAATGAATTGTTTCTAGGTAAGGTACAGATGCGACACGCAACCTAACACAGTTCATTTCGACGAGGATCAGGTATGAAATTCCGACACGTGTGATAAGAGCGCTGGTAATACGGCGCAATTAACCAGCGACTCTGGATGTTGAAGTTGTATTTTAGGCATCATTAAATGGTTAGTATCACTGGTGATATGGTAAATTTCACTCCAATCCGGTCTGATTGTAATTGTAACAATTACTCAAGAACTTTTGGTTGATGTTTTACTATGTAATATATGTGCTACATCTATGTAATAAAAAGTGCTCCATTTTTGCAAATTCAAACTGTTTGAACTTTGTGAAAGTGATACTGTGGCAAACTACCATATATAGCTCCTAAAAAAGTTATATATGGTACGTATAACAGAATAAGGAAGAGGGGATATTTATATTTTATTTAAAATGTAATTTAGAAGAGAATACTAATATCAACTTTACGTTATCTTAAAATTTTATATTCTTTTGGAGATTTACTTAGAATTGAAGTCATAAAAGTTCCTTTTATCTTCTTTTTATCACTAGTAAATATAACCATAATATGGTTAAATCAACCAGAATCCTAGTCATCGCGAAAATTAACCATATGACTTTCTTCTCAGTGTGTTTAATTCAATGGAATTATAATTGCTATTTTATTCCGCAGATTTCCTTCTAGCAATAAAAGGATGACGACAGTGGTGCCACTCCGAAGGATCTCGATATAATTACTACAAATAAAAGAAGGCCCAAAATCGAGGGTGGCACAGCCGACAAAGTGCCACGAAAAACGCACTGATTTTTTATAATAATATATTATTAACAGCTTCTAAAGTTATGATTTAATAATTACGTTCAACGTTGTGCATAGTTCGTTGTATAACTTTTAAACCTCAACCGATTGCGTCGTAATCTAGCGTAGAAATCGCACAACAAATGTATTAAGAAGTAAGGGAATTGTTTACAAATCACACTGAATAAGGTCGAGGTTCCATTTCTCGTTATAACACATTTTATAACGATGTACATAGATATATTATTATAACAAATCAAATATTTATTTTACATGGAGGATATAGTTTTTTACGCTGCGTATAAAATAAGTCACACCCTCATCTCATCGTCATAGCAAAATAATTGTATGAGATATTCTAACGATCTATTAATTGTTGTTAAATTAAATAAATTTTATTTAATTGTAAAATAAATCAAGTGTAGTAATGTATAAAGAAAGAAATATGACTGTTCTGCACTTTATATTGAAATTTATTAGTAGTTATCGCTGTATTTTATCATATATCATAATTCCTGCAGGAATATGTGCGCAATTATAGTATTTATCATAATGTGCGGTATTGTTTAGAAAAATTATAAAAAAAGGGTCAAGACCCTCGACATTTATTTCATTAAAATGGCGACCTTTTAATTTTATTGTAAGACCAGTGACTAAGATTACCCTTACGAGGGTTTAATACCAAATTGTTCTAATATTCCTAAAATACTGTACTATACTACAAAGAATACTATATATATATACATATTCCATCCATTTATTATGAAATACAATACTAACTACTAATAAATTTTTCTCACTGTTCAACAAGGAAAATGTATAAAACGACACTATCAAACAAAAAGTTAAAGCCACGTGGATTCCGCTTGAAATCCATGGCCTGCGTCTGTTAAGGGATGTTTTTATTATACGTGCTTGAAAAGTATTGTTTTATATATTAGATTAGGGTACAAAAAGTACCCCATTCTAGAACCGTTAAAGAAATGAACAAAATACAGCACTAATATTCGGCTACTATGTGTATATCCACATGATACATGAACTTTGCTCTTCGAAATATTTTCGGAATAAAATTATTAAGACCATTTCTAGACTAAGATATTAAGTTTGAAAAATAATTTTTTTTATGTACATATATTCATTCAGATGGTTACTTTTTGTTAATAAATATTTTCTGGAATTCACTTCAAAACTATATATGAAATGAATATTGTTAAAAAGATGACATTATCGAAAGTTAGATTTTACATTTTTTAGTAAATAAATTAAATACAATTGTTCCGAACATTGATATTACTCGAGTAATCACATTCTTTTAGAAATTAAGATATTAAGACATTTATTTTATATCAGTTTATATAAAATCAATTTCTTTTTGTTCTTCGTTACTATGATTAATAAGTCCACATTTGTTAATGCATTGTTTGGCATCTTTTATTTATGAAATCATTGTACAGAATTATTTATATTATTTCATATGATATGAATCAATATTTTTATCATATTATAGTTATTATTAAGAAAGATATAGAATTTGATATAATGCTTGTTATAATCAATGTTAATAAGATATGCATTGTTAATATAAATTTGTAGAATATTATTATATTATCAAGATTATTATTAATACTCTCAAGATATTATTCTTCTTCAAAAATATTATAATCAATTGCCTAAATAATAAAAATATAGACGGTATATTTAACAATCTAGAAATGGTCTTCACAATTTTCTTGTTCCTATAAAATAAAAAGTCTAATAATGCGATGTTCAAACGTTTTTAATATATATATATATTTTAAATGTTATAAATTAAATATTAATTCAACCGTAGAAAATGTTATCATTTTATTAAAAAGTCTGTATAAACTATAATTTAGTTGAATCTTTTAAAAGTTAATGATATAGGATGCCCGAAAATAATTTTAATTATTAACAAGTACAGAAATAGAAATTTATAAGTAAAATGTACCTCAACATATTTTCATTAGACTAAATTTTAAATGATGTTAAATATGTTATACATTTTCTTATTGTTAATTTTCAACGAAATTATTATATAGTAATAATTACATTCTAAATTGTTACAATAAAAATTTATTTAAAACAAAGTCAATATTCCCTATAAGCACGCAATGAATTATTACGTTGATAAAACAAAACATATTTACTTATTACTGCAATATTGTTAAATATTACACATCGAGGGTCTTTTTTTTCAATATTTGTTAATGTTCATTAGTGTCGTTAGTAGTATTGTATGAATATTTTAAGGATACCCATAGATATTGAAATAAACTTAGATAAGTAAAGGTATTATAAATATATCATATTGAAGTACGGAGAAATAATTTGAAAGTTATAAAATGGTTTGGATATTATTTGTAATATTACAGTAATGTTCACAATATGTATTATAGCAATATTACTGTGGTGTTATTCAATATTCATTAATATAATGTGCTGATAGGGTTACATTACTATTTTCTCAATGAAACTTTCATTAAAAAGTAATGTTGGCATTACTTTTTTGAGCACCAATATATTTTTACATCATATCAAACGAAGTTGTAATTGCTCTGCGTTGTGAAACAATTTCTTGTTTTGATGTTGCGGCACTGAACCTATAATTAATTAAATAATTAAAAAATAATAGAAATCACAGTTTGATTAATTGAAATTCGATAGTAGGAACTGTCTTGTGACACGTACACTATTTTATAAAAGTACAATTTTATAAAAAAAAATATATATATGTATATATATAAGAAAAGTATGTAGTGCTTCAAACAGGGCAAACAATGAAACTGATTTTGTCTTTACAGAACTCTGTTATTCTTTAAAAATTATGACAAAAGAAGTTTTTTATCTAATAAAAATAAATGACGAATATTATAAAAGTTAATACTATTTATAATTACTTTATCATTAGATATGGCAAGTGATTAAAAAAACTTATATATATTGAAAACAAGCCAATTTTTTGAAAAACAATTAAAAAAAAAGTAATTATTGGTAAAGCGCTTGAGAAAGTATGACACAAAGTTTTAAAATTGCCACCAACTTTTAGTTTTAGTCCCCCGTACATAAGTATCTTTCATATGCAATAAACCATTTTGTACAACTTTATAAAAATTGCTCATACAAAATTGAATTTAATGTAACCCTTTTTATTTCGCATAAATCTGATTTTAAAAAATATATAGCTTATTTACAACCTCAATTTTACGTGCACAGGGGCGAAACGTAATCGTGATTTTTAAAGTTATATTACATATGTTACGGTTGGATTCATAAATTTACAATGAAAACTTATTTTTCACGCTGCAGGCGGCTTTGATAAAGAGACAAGAATTATAATTTATAATGTCAATTATGACCCCATAAATTGAATTATTAATTTTACAATTATAAAAATGAACTTTTACTTTCCTGTTGGGACTTCACAATTATATTATGTTCCGAATATAACTATAAATACAATAGACGCTTTATAAACAACGGATATCAGTTTGATTGCGCCAACTAAAATGCTTAATGAGTCGCGTTTTCATAATATTTATCAAACACTAGTGGGTTTCTTATCCATCAATCATAGTTAGTCAACTAAGTTGTATATTTTTAATGGTACAATGAATTGTTCAATGATTTTAATAAATTATTAAGTATTGATTAAAATATTAAAAAGATGCGGCTATTAAGGTAGCACGTTTACATTTACATTAAAATTAGAAACAAGTGTATAATATCCGAACGGAAGGTAGATTGAGAAAAATTCATTAGTACTTGCCCACTATATTTCGCATGTATATCGACAATAGATTTTGACAAAAAATAACGTTAGTCCAATCACCGGCATAGTTTGGTAAATCAGGCGATATTTTTTTAACATATTTTGTTTTAAATACTATTTACATATATTGTAAGGCTTATCTATAAAGCTAACAGCGACGACTAATAAATTTCTCTCAATGTACTGATAAAAACGCGGTCAATGTTTGGTCTCAAATTGCAATACAATGTTGTTGCCCATTTTTATAAACATAAACTATTAGATCCTCGTACTTATGAATGAATCTCGTCAGTGAACCATATTTATGTACAAAGATGTATGTATCGGTATGAACATTACGAGATACGTAAATGGCATTCACGAACATTGCGAACAATGCTTCCATTAACATACGTAATCATTTGTCGAACACACGCGAGATGTAAAATAAATAGCATTATTTTAGGTAAATAATTATCATGTCACGCGAATTGTTTACAAATGTTGAGTTGAATGAAACTGTCGGTTCATGCGTTTTGCGAAATTATTGCGTGATGTCTGATTATGGGTTCCTAAAGCGAGTTTCCGACCGCTTTGTATAATAACTTTTATATTATTGCGATTGTGTATGATTGTTCCGTATGGTACGAAGCAAAACTTACAATACATGCAATATTTTTCATTGAATTGTGATAAAATGTTTATTTAGAAAAATAATTCGAGGTGTTATCTGTGTAATTTGCTCTTGGATTATTTATTACATTATTACAAGTAATTGATTTGAAAAACTGTTTCTTTTTTGAAAATAAGTTAAGCCTAAAATTAATCCATCATAAAGGAATTGAGGAACAGTTGTGATCATTTGGAATCCTTTCAGAATTCTTTATTCAGCTTTATTACTCCGTTTTTTATCGGTTATTATTTAATAAAGGCATAAAATTTATGCATGTAAGTTAATAGGTGCTTCAGGAATGTATTGAGGTGCAAATCCTGCACTGCAATAGAGCTTTTATAAGAAATTTTTGATACCAGTAGTAATGAACAGTAACGTATGGTGTGTTTTCATTATTGATTACTACTGGTAACTAAAATATGCCTATAAAAAGTGCAGAATCTGCACTGCAAGAGACAGTCCGAAAGTAAACATTTTAATTTACTTTCAAATTACTGAATAACTGATAAAAATATTTCTATTCAAATGTAAAATGACCATAAATGTCTTTCCCCTAAGTGAAAGTGGCCATAAATGTCTTTCCCCTATATTAACTATAAACATGAATGTGTAAATACAACGAATTGCTATTATAAAATTGAGTTCTATAATTTTGTACAGATGACGTTATCACAATATTAATTATTATACACCGTTTATGTATTAATTGTAAATGATCGTTCAGAGTAATTATTTATTTTATTAAATATGTATTACAAACGAGAAATAAAAATATTGATTAAACAGTGCGTTGAAGTCCATTTTTTATTTTGTAAAATATTTTTGCATTATACTTTTAAGTCACTTATCGTGCGGTAAATTCTATGAAAATTTAAAGCCCAGTTCCCATTTGTTTATTCAATATTTTGCTTTTAAAGTTTCATTTTAGTTATTCTAATTTTTGTTAAGTTACATTATGATAATCTATAATATTTATTTCTTTCTCTCAAGAAAAGTGATTCTTCATACTAATAGTTTTAAATTTTACCGCCCACACTCAAACTTAATGAAGTTTAAATTTTTATTTAAATTTAGACACGTGCGAAACATTAAATGAGCGCCTTTTAGTTTTAATAAAAATCTACGTTAGTCCATAAACTATGTACTATATAAATTTTAGATCACAAATACTTTATATAAGCATTATTCTTATTAACAAGTTCTCAGTTTAGTACGTGCGGCATTACAGTGAAGAGATACAAGATTGAAAAAATAAATTAGAAACAGTTTTTACAGAAAAGTTTAAGTTTAATAAAACTACAAGATTCTAAATATTAAATTATATATAAATATATATACATATAAATTAACACTCTATTAAATCTTAGTGGATTAGTTAAATTCATTAAAGCTTAAATCTCTCAACATTTGGAGTAAGTTAAATTATTACGAATTTCATAATTATTTTTCTGTAAAATTTTCAAACTGAGAAAAAATCTTATTCAATATATTGCGCGGAATTCAGAAATAATGAGTGATTTTATATATTTCAATATTCTACCAATATTTTCACAATTTTGCCGAACTTTAAATTAAATATTATTCTTTGGGGTAATTCTACACTGTGTACATAAACAATGACAGTAGCCGCGGTTAAGGTAAACAGAATTAAACTAGAATTTGATAGAATAAAGTGTAAAAGCGAAAGAATCGTGTGATATGCTTTGTTTATGAAAATGTAACTTTATTTTTGATTATTTATCGCATTTTTTTATTATTTATCGCGATATATTTTTGAAATTTGCAAAAATTAACATTAAAAATTTAAGAACATGCTGTACCGGCCGCGTTAAAAATTCCGTATAGAACATATAACGACTTATTAAAACGTACAAAAAAGTAGACATTAAACGAATCACGACATATAAATTATTGTTACGCTTTCATACGTTATTACTGCTTTGTGTCAAATTTTGACTCAAATCTGTTCACTAATTGACTCCAAGTGAATTAAGTCGGCACTTTTGACACGTACTGAAGAATCAATTTTTGAGATTCAAATTTAAAGTGAAATAAAACTGGAGAACCAACCAGGAATTGGCATGTTCTCCAAATAACTGTAAATATTTTATAAAATAAAAATGAATTCAAAACGTTTAATTCATGTTCATTTTCCGACACGCGGAATGACTTCTTTGGAACTTCTTATTTATCGAATTAAAATCAGCTTAGAAATTTTTGTGAGTTAAAGTTAAAATTAAATAAAACTGGAGAACCAACTAGGAATTGGTATGTTCTCCACGTATCTCTAAATATTTTATAAAATAAGAATTAATTAAAAAAAAATACAATGTCTGTCGGAAGATAAACATAATGACTTCTTTAGATCTTCTTATTTATAGAAGTACGATTAAGCAAGCTATGTTCTGAATCAACCATGCAATAACTTCATCATAAAGCTAAAAAATAAATTTTAAAATTAACTAAAATAAAGTTGTACAAGCTGCACTTGCTTATTCCATTTCATTTTAATGAGATTAATTAATAGATTTAATAAGATTTTTTGTCGAAACAAAAATTTAATAGGTATTAAATGATTAGAAAAAGTAAGTCAAATAAATTTACTTTTTTACAGATAAGATATAACTTTTTAATCAAAAAACCACCGCGGCTACTTTTGAGTATTTCATAATAAGATGGAATTGCAAACTCTCCAAGACATGGCCTTTGATCAGTTGGGGTACCTCATTTCCAACTGCAAAGAAGAAATGACCGCAGCAAACTTACGTCCAAGGGAATACCTGGAATCTAAAAAATTATTTCTGAACGCTAACATTCCAAGAAGCTACCACAACAGATTGTCTAAATTTTTTTTAAATACAATAGCCAGATCAGAACGCCGACGAATTCAGAATCATAGGGCAGATGATAACAGGGAACTTATAAATGAAATTGAACTTGAAATTATTTTAGGCTTACACATAACTTCATTTTGCTTATTATCAACACCGGACATTCTATGGGACGAACTATATGAAAAACTGCATCGGATGTACGAATTAAAGGAATTGTGTGTCACTGTGAAGTCATATTCCACTCACGTCTATAGAACGAGAGTACTCATAAACGACGCAGTGACATTTATGCCCAAGCTACTTTCATTTACTTATTGGTTTTATTGCTCCGACCGTACGATTGAAAATCTTGCCAAATATTGCAAACATTTGAGGGTTCTCGATGTAAATTTTTCAGTAGAGATAACATCCAAATGTGTTCCTCATCTCCTGGCATTTGAAAACTTAACAAACCTAGCAATGAGAAATACTAATCTGGATTTAAATGCATATGAAACAATTATGTTAAATCTCCCGCATTTAACGACTCTACAAGAACATAGCAATATGGACAAGGTTTTAGAAGATTTTGAAGCAAGAGTCCCGGATAGGAAGTTCAAAATTACAAACTTTATAAGTTCAAATCTTGAAACACGTCATTTGAAGTTACTATTAAAATTTTACCCACAATTAACATCATTGGAGTTGGATAGCTCGAAAATAGATTGGAGTGTGGACGTTGAGTTTCCTCACCTTCGAGAATTGTCCCTCTACAATGTTCATTTTTATACAAGCAATTTGGAAATTTTTTTAAACAAAAGTTGTAAAAATATCATTCATTTATATTTTCGACGCGTAGAAGGATTTGACATTTCTGCCGTGATCGGAATTGCTAAAGCGTGCCCCGAGGTTCAAAAGTTGATTATAGAGGATTGCTTTTATTTAAATGAAGTTCCACTGACTGATGACGATTTATCAGTCCATAATATCTTTATGCATGTACAGTATTTAGAAATCTTAGATGATATGCAATCCGATGTTTTTCAATTTTTGATGTCTGTTTGCTTTAACGTGAAAACACTCATATTATTCAATCTACCAGGGTTGTTAGAAAATGATATAATGGCGCAAATTTTGCCGAAAAACCCACTGAGTTATCTGGAAGAAATTTACGTAAATGATAATTCAATTTCAGCATTATTGGCACTTGAGGATTTAGTTATCGAATGTAGGTCATTAAAGTACATTTATGGGCTTAATATGCTTACAGATTTAACATTTTTAAGCTATACACCTATTAATTTTAGATTCCCCAACTTTATACATTCAGGAGCAATTTATATTAAGCCCATAACTAGGAATAGATTTTCCAAAAGTGGAATTTTTAAAGGTCTTCGTTGATGGAAGATATGAACATTGGAGATGATCATTTTGTAATATATTATAAATATCTTAAATATTTTCTTCTACGAAAATACCCTATAGTATTATAATTTATAGTAATTATGTCAAAAAAGAAACGTGTAAGATATTTATCAACAATGTTCATTTCTGTAAAAACCATGTTTCCAATAAACACACTGTAATACAATATATTTTTTGCAACACGTGCGCGCGAAATGCTCCAAAAAGTGTCTGTTTAGCGAGAGCAAAACTCACTCTTGCTCCCTACTGACATTTCGCTCTCTTGAAATGTTTTGCTCTCTCCTACATCAAATTGACACGCGGTGCATAATCTTTTTTAAAAAATAGAACAATTTGCTTTGGATACAGTGTTATGTTTATCATTATAATTTATCATCATTTTTAACTAGTTATAAGTAAATAAAAAGTCTACTTTATTTTATTTCTTCAAGATTATTAAAAGACTTTCCTATTTAAATTATTCAAAGTAATGTTCATTATTTAAATAATTTATCTGCTGAAAAAAATCTATTATAATAAAATTGTTGTATTGTACTCCATATTTATTTCTGACGTATATTTTATAATGATAATAATGAATTATGTTATAAAAAAATAAACTTAATTCCAAAACCTACGCTTCGATTTTAATTCCTTTAAAAATAATTTTTTTGTAAATTAATTATACAATAACATTATAAATAATTTTTAATTCTTTAAAACGGATATATCCGTTGTTCGGAACGAAAGAGTCAATAGGAAAAAGTAACAAAACAAATATATCTTCCCACATTTTATTGCTCAAAATGGATGTTAACAAAGTTGTCGCATAGAAATGTCGTTTGTACATTGCAAATACGTTATGCATTATACTTAAAATAACTACGCCAATTTGTGTAAAAATACAGGTCTTGTTATTTATGTGTTTTCATTTTTTTTCTATAATGTACAACCAATCAGAAGTGAACGAGAGGCGCAAAATTTAAAAAAGTAAAGAACAAAATAAAAATATATATATCTGTATTTATCAGTAGTATATCAATCCATTAGCCTTTTTCCAGTCATGCCCTGTTTAATTAATCTGCACGATGCATTAACGATTTTTTTCCGTTTATCGACCAAAATAAATAATTAATTACAATTAGAAAAACTATCGCCTGATTGACCAAAGTGGGTCCAGTTCATTGAGTGGATCAGTTTTCGTTCGTTCAGGCGTGCCTTGGAAATCGTTTTGTGAAGACTGTGATGATGAGGGCGAAGCAACGCAAGTCGATGCAGATATTTTATCGTTCCCTTTAGAATAAGAAAAAATTATTTTGTATACAATTACTGGTTTTTTTCACCATGCTTTACCTTATTTATTTATAAAATTTACACAATTCTTAAAAACATTGATAAATTTGCTTGATTTATGACATAGAAAATGAACAAATATTAGGCTTTAGAATATTATACCTTGCAATCCAGACCCGCGAAAGTTGTGAAGGAAATCCTCAGAAGGATGCATTATTCTCGCACTCCTATCTTTATTCTTTTTCATTTCCTCGAAACATTCAAAAGATGACTTTGTGGATGACAATATGCCCCCTAAAATAAAATCAGAAATTTCTTTACTTTCGAAGGTAACTGTTTAAATATTATTCGTTACTGTTAATTTTTCGCTTTTAGCTAAATTTTCATTAAAATTTATAATATGGTATATTTATTTACGTTTCATCAGTGTATCTTGTGCATGATAGAGCACCATCTTGTATCCAAAGTAAAGTGAGTCTTTGTCGATGAGTATTTTACGGTATTTCAATAGACTGCAGAAAACTATGGGCACCTCGACAATGCCACGTCCAACTCGCACATGGCAAATGGCTGCAGTCGCTAATAAGAATAGACTGCTCACTTGACCGCCATCCAAACAATGGACTATAATTGGTTTAGAAGCGCAGCGTCTCAAAGCCTGTTCCGACATCACTTCCATGGCAAAAGACAACATTGGTCCCGGAGTGTTTGGGAAACCACTTTTTCCATTTTACAAACAATTTGCATTTATCATAATTGTAATTTTTACACATATTGAAGTAGAATTTCTTATGGAGCCAGGTATGTATACTTTGAACCACGGTATATATACCACATTCTGAATCCCAAACAAATTTCTACTTCTTTCGTGTGATAGCACACTAATGAGACATTAATGTATATACATAAAAAAAAATAATAATATGGTATAGTAAATATATGATTATTAAATACCTTGAAGGCCATTTCAGAAACTGCATATGCACCACTTCGCGATCTTTTTTGTAATTTGAATTCGATATTGAAAAAGTTCTTCGTATGTAGAAACTATTGTTGGTCTGATTTTTTAGTTTGATTTTCAAATTTCCAAAGACCAATTCAGTATCCGTTGAATTAGGCCAATAAATATCTCCGGCCAACTAAAAATAAAAGTAGATAATTTTATAATTATAATTATCCTTCTCATACAATTATTTGTACTTCAAATGATACATTGCTAACTTATAAATTATTAACAACTAATATTAACCTGATTATCTGACATGAGACAAGCGATCACTTCACTTTCCCTGTCCCAAATCATCGCCCAAAACTTGGAATATGTCTCTGGAGTGGGTGCTTGTGTTACAATGAAAGATACTGGCGTCCATTGCGTAATGTCTTTTACATAAGACGCGTTTATGTACGCCGATCCTTCCGGTAAAATCACTTCAACTCGGCTCGAATCGTACGGGAAGCAAGTGCTCGAACGATTTTCCATGGAATGCAATGTAGCGTAACTTATAGTCTTCCTGTAGTTTTCACGTTCCTAATAATTTAACAATCATTAATTGTTTTATTCAGAATTACAATTCATATAAGAATAGTATATTACTCAACGAGGAAAAAAGTAGTTTTAAATTGGTAACCCAAGCCAAAGGCGAAGGTTGAGTACGATATTCAATACATTTTATTTTGAAGGTGAATAAAATAATTAAATAGAATCGAAATTGTAGCAAAGAGTTCCATAACATATACCTCGTAATCCAAAATCTCTTTCCATTTGATGTCAAGATTGGTGGCACCGCTGAGCGTCTTCATCGATAAACTATCAACAAATTTCTCATACTTCTCAATATCATGTATGAATTTTTGCAATGTCTGCGCGTCACCCAAAGGGTCCTTTTTAGGTTGAACATCGGTGTACCAAGTGTCCCAAACTATCTGCAAATTGTCATCCAACTTGCTCATCATCGAATCCTCAACTTTGCTCTGCTGTTTCTGCGGTGTACTAGGATCGCTGCTTTCGTTTGAATCGACCTTCACTCCGTTGTTCTCAGCCTTTGTTTCCGTTTTATCTTCTTGTTTTTGTGTCACCGGAATTTCAGGAAGAAGAGGTGCCTGGTTTATTGTAATATCCAGGTCGGACAAGAGATCTACGTTTGATTTTTGTTTAGAAGGCTGTTGAGCGACATTTTGCTGTTTAGATTTAGTTTGAGATTGTTGTGTTTGTTGTTGTGGTTGTTGTATTGCCTGTTGCTCTGGTATTTTTTGTTCTTGGGCGTGTTGCTGTTCTTCTTCTTGATTTTCTTGTTGAGATTGTTGTCCAGGCCTTGTCGTTTCGGAAGAACTCGTTGTATTAGTTGTGTTATTCGATGCTTGCATATAAGTTTGATTCATGGGCGTACCAGAATTATTCGAAACCATGGGAACGCCTGCAATAATTATTTTTATTTACTTTAAATAGTGAAATGAAGGTAAATACTTAAAAAATGTGTAATTTTATGACATATCAAGTTTAATTTTTTGTCATCACACTTAGTTTCCAAGAATCAAGCTTGGTAATTATTCGGTTTGTTAAAAATAAGAAAAAGTAGTTCTCACCGTGATTTTGTTGAAGTCCATATTGTAATGTATAATACGCCTGATCATTGCTTTGGGTATTATAATTCTGCGCGTATTCGGACGACAATGTATGGCTGGTAATTGCATCGCCACCGGCACTAGTGTACCTGCCATAGCTATTTGTCGTGGTCACGCCCTGCTCTTGCATCGCTCTAGAATCCTGATATCCAGAACTATACTGGTAATTCCCCGCATTAGCGTCAAACGAAAAACCTGGATGCCCCTTGTATGAATCGGACATGTGCTGCTGATTAGCAACGTAGCCATCAAAGTTCTGATACACTCCCTGACTGTAACCCCCACCGATATAATTATTTACATAAACTTGAGAGTTCGCCTTAGTGTGGCTTTGAATAATCTCCGAAGGGGACGGGAAATCTGACATCTTATAGGAATACGCGTTCTGATAAGGTAAAAAGGTGCCAGATGGCGCTACTTGCTGACTCTGCCAGTCGGCATATTGCTGACCCTGTGGCTGGGCATACTGCTCCTGACTGACGGTAATTCGAGTCGCGCCCGACTGACTGCTTGTCGGCGTCATTTGGCGTGTTTCCGGCGTCTGCTGCCACTGCACAGTGGCGCTCAGAACGCTGGGTTGATTGTCCATTGTGGCAACGCTCATTCTTGAATACTGATTAGGATACTGTTCTGATTGAGGCACCTGACTCGCTGCATCGTTCAGAGGTGGCATTGGTTGCGTCAACTCGGGATACTGCATCGTAAGAGGCTGAGAATTGAGGGATGATTGAGGAGTTAAAGTTGGCTGCGGAGTAAGTGATTGTTGAGGGGTAAGGGTTGGTTGTGGAGTAAGAGACTGTTGAGGCGTTAGGGATTGTTGAGGGGTAACCGACTGTTGAGGGTTGATAGGCTGCTGAGGAGGGACAGAGTGTTGAGGTGTTAAAGATGACTGAGGAGTGACTGGCTGTTGAGGGATGATCGACTGTTGTGGGGTAATCGACTGTTGAGGATTAAGCGACTGTTGAGGGATGATCGACTGTTGTGGGTTAAGAGACTGTTGAGGAGCAAGAGAAGGTTGAGAATTCATGGATTGTTGAGGGTTCATAGAGTGTTGAGGGGTGAGGGAAGATTGTGGGTTCATAGACGGTTGAGGAGCGAGAGAAGGTTGAGGGTTCATGGATTGTTGAGGAGTGAGAGATGGCTGAGTAGTTAGAGGCTGTTGAAGATTTTCCGAATATGAGGCAGGAACATTATAATTCATCATAGATTCCGGATTCTGTGAATATGTCGCATAGGTGGATTGATTGGTTGGAATGTAAGTTTGCGATTGGTAAGATGTGTCCTGGATCCCGTACGAAGGATACCTATATTATATTATCAATTAGAAATTATTTACATACATATACATTCAGTGTGCTTCATTTAAATTGAAAAATAGAAATATCTGAAAAAGTACTATAACTAAAGTAAAAAGTTCATTAATTCTTGTAAAGTGGAAAAAAAAACAATAAAATGGTTTTAATATAATTAAATTTGTTAAATTAAATGAAGCAACTTTTATATTAATATTTTCTTACAGAATTTTTACATAAATCTTGTAAGATTATTCCAATTTATTTAGAATAAGACTAGAAAACATACCCTGAAACAACACCGAGATTGTGATGACTATATTGATTATTAATTTCTGGGTACGTTGCACCATTCGCAGCAGTTGAATCAGTCTTGGTCGTTTGTTGGTACTGGTAAGGAATTGCATACGGATTTGCACGAGTGTCTATATTGTAAGGCACCACATTTTCAGGTTGATACCTATAACCTAGAGGTGTTTGGTCTACGAAAGACTGCTGTGGCACCACCTTGCCCACAACTTCTGGTTTATGTAATATACTAGAATCTACAGAGGGTACTACAGTTTGATTCATTAGTCTTCGATCTGAATAAGAGGTTGACGTTGCTCTGTTGTTTAAAAAGTCTTTTAGTTTCAGATTTCCAGACGAAGTTACCTAAAATACATTAAATTATCATAAGTACAAGTACATAAGAAGTAAATAATACAAGCCTGCATAAGAAGTAAAAGTAAACACTAATATAGGCCGTAGGTTACGTTCAATTTATTGATTATGTTTAGTTTTTGTTTGTTTATTTATAATTACCTGTGGATAATCAACCGAAGTACGGTGATATTTGTCTGTTTCATCAGTAGAGTTAGTAAGTTTGCTATTCTGTGCTAAAATCTGTACTCGTTCCTCCTCTTGCACTTTGCAAGCACTTTTCACTCTTTGTAACAATTTCGATACATTAATTTCTAATTTGCGATAAAATTCTAGACCCTTAGCAGACTTTGACAGCAGATCTTCGTACGCATCGTATGATGCGATCAATGACGAAATCATTTGTTCACGACGTTTTACGGTATCTCCTATGATTTTGCGGACATTCGCGGTCTGGGCGTAAGCATCAGTCAGTGCTGCGAGAATATTATCTTGAGCAGCCAAGTTTTGGTCAATTAAATTTACCTGTTGATTACAAAGGTAATAAATAATGTCGAATAATTAGTAATGAAGATTAATAGTATATTATTCTACGAGGAAAAAAGTGGTTTTAAGTTGGTAACCCAAGACCCAACTTATCAATATAAAAAAATATAAATATAATTTAAGTTAAATATTGCTAACAAATCTTTTGACTTAAAATATTTTAGAATACTTCAGAGCTCTAATTAAAATGTTTATAATAACTAATTAAAAAAAAAAGTATATATAAAAAATAAGTTAAATATTATAGAAAGCAAACAAAATCTAACCAAACTCTGATGTTTATTAATTTGCTCGCTGAAAATTTTCTCAAGATTGTTCGATTCAGCCGTTGCAGTCACGAGTAATCTAGTGACATCATCCTGCGCTATAGAATCGCGCAATTTTGTATGCAAATCAATTCTCTGCTTGCGCATTTCATCCACTTTGGCTAGAATCCTTTTTAGTTCTTTAGTGTGATGCTTTTCTGCCTCCAGTTCCGTGAGTTTAGCACTGTCTATCTCTGTAAGAAGAATTAATTTTATTAACTTCACAATAAGTCACTATTTTTTAGGTATTAAATATCATATAAAATGAATTTAATGCGATTAATTAATTTAACGTTTCATTAACAAAAAGTATAAGTGAAAAACATATCTCTACTTGAACTCCTTAATCACCTGCAATACTACTTTTTACTGAAGGTATTTGAGCTAGTAAGGAGACGAGTGGCTGCGCAAGTATTTTCAAATATTTTATATGCAACGTCATCGCTTGATGAAGAGCCTGATTACTTTCAGAAGCTTTTGAGTGAGCTTCCTCGTACTTTTTCGCTTCACGAGTATAATCAGTGGCAACGATAGAAGGCGGTCTTTTTCCCACTACTTCTTGATATTTGCTTTCTCTAAAATGGAAGAAAGTCTGTCAATTCCTCCTCATTTATGTAACAATATATCATAATGATTTATATTAAATTAATAAAATGATAAATTATTATGATATATCAATGACTGCATCTAAATACATATATAATTTATAACTATAAATCATACTTAATCTGTTCTTCGGTTAACATAACATTAATATCCTTCAACATTGCCTCAACATCTTGGTACGTATCAGACAACTTTTTCATTGCGTCAATTAAATCCTGGATGACACTAGGTCGAGCATTGATAGCTGCACATCTTCCGATTAATTCGTCTGGCAATTTCATTTCCGATTGCTCGTGCACAGACGAATCTAACTCCCACAAATTTAAGTGCTCCAGTTTCAATGAGGTCAAATAAATGTTTAATTGTTGGTCACGTTCCTCGATTTTTGCGCCAACTGCTCGCAAGATTTTCGCTTTTTCCTCAGAGTAAAGGGAACTGGCTTCGTGCACTTTCATTGGCACCAATCTAAATGAATAAAAGATATGTTAATTTTGAAATATTCAAAAGATGAAAATCACTTTGTCTATATACTGGACACAATGTCTAGGTTTTAATTTATAGAACTAATTTGACGTTAAAAAAAAATAAGTAAACGTGCCTGGCGAAAATGTCTTGGCCGGATACTTCGACGTCTTCGACACTAAAGGAAATGCCTTTGACCAAAGAGGCTCCTTTAACAGTGGCTAATGAATCCTTGTCAGGCACCTCCTCGTGGTAGATGTACTCATTTTCATTTTTAGCCGCCTTTCTTTTACCCTCGATAACATCGTTGGTAAACGTCAAGGCTTCTTCTATTGCCTTTTTCTCGCCAGCTAAACCTGTGAATGCAACTTTACTATTGCCATAAACCGATCTGGCTTCCTGAAGCGATGCCAAAGCAGCATTATAAAAGGCCACTCTTTCTCCCATTTTTTGTTGCTCTTCGGCGGCGAGACCTTGGTATAATTGAGTTACAGCTAGGTGACAGGTTTTTTTAAATTTTATATACCTCCTCCAACCCTGAAATCGTCAATAATATTTTTATTTTTAAGAGTTTCTTCATTTATAAAAAAGTATCAAATTAACTAATATTATTTCATAAATACATTTTAATTACTCATTATCTATATTATCAATATTTTCAAAAAGAACAATTAATTAAGTGTATTGCCTTGGCATCGTGATCCTTGATACCTATGAAAATTCCTTCTTTTTCACAGAAATATTCACTTGCTTATTATTAATAATTTATTGGTTTATTTTTAAAATCCATTACACTTACCTTATACATTTTAGTTGTATTAGAATCGCTAACATTTTCTATCGCTTGTTCCAGTGTCATAAGAGCTAAGCTATAGTAATCAACAATTTGTTTAGCAACTTTTGCTGCAATTAAAAATAATATCATTAATTAATAGATTTCGATTCAAATGAATAACATAAAGTAAAAAAAGTGGACTAAATAAGTAATGAAAAAGAAAACGTATAATCTTCACATATATGTGATGGCATAAATTCAAAAAAAATGTTTTATTAAGAATTTAAATGATCATTCTTTTGTTCGTACCAACTATAGTTGGTTTCCTGTTATCTAACATGCTCTTTTCCAAAATGCATTCTTGAGCCTGAGCCAGGCATAGCTCATACTTAAAATTCATGAGTTCTGGAGTGAGATCTACTCCAGGTTGCGGATAACTATTTTTTACAGTTTCAAAGGCCCAAGCAGCGCATTGGAAATGTGTACAGGCCATTTTCATCCCTTCGGTCGATGTCCTCTCCGCATGCGCACCCAGCTGTGTATGCATCGCTCCAATATTATACAAAATTGAAACTATTTCAAATCGAATGTTGGCTATGTTGTATACATTGTTCGAAAATAAATCTTTCCTACAATAATAAGGATATTATTTCAATTTTAATACTTCAATATTATGTCAAGTTCATAATTAATTTATTTTTTTAAGCACAAATTTATAAAAAAAAAGAACGAAAAATCTTTTGATAATAAGTTTTAAGTTTTAGTTTACAATTTAATAATTTCTATCAAAGTATTTAAGATTAATTTAGGTCACTTACTTGTATAATTAAATAATTAATAATTAACTTTCATATTAATATTAACAATTATAATGTATATTGACAAAAAAAACAATTAATAATATTTTACATTATGAAATATGATATATTACCATACAAAATTGACTGCCGCAGGTGCATCTTTACCCATAGGAAATCTACTTTGCAAAAAATGCAACTGACAATAATAACGTTTTAATAATGAACAACCATTGATGTTGATAGGTGGACGGATGGCTGCAGCTCGTAGTGTCTCAATCTGGTGGATTTCAGTATTGTATGACTCGGGGTCTTCGTTATAAAAGTCACGTATATACTGCAAAAAAAAACCATTTTTTTCAGTACAATTGTATACTTAAACACAATACACTTGATTTGTGTATCAAAGCTGATATTAATTTTGACAATGGCAAGCATTTAGAATGATTCTTTTTACTAATTATCACTACTAATTGTTGTAACTAATAATTTATTATATTATTTATAAATTGTATAATCTTTAAAATGATATTAAATTTATTTGCAAGCAACTAAATGTTAAACTGAAACAAATTAATTATAAAAACATATATTTAAAAACTTAATTTTATTTCTGTTTACATTTTTTTTCTTTCTAATTAACTATTTACTGTTTTTTTTTAATTTAAAGCAAATACAAATTATCTAGGAATAAGTCAAGGCACAAATATTTTTTATATTCAAATTTTACTTTTCCTTATAAATTTACAAATGGATTAATATTAAATGAAATGTTATTGAAAATATTAATTATAATTGAAAATTATAATTGCCTATACAACAATATGCATATATACATATGTACCATGACTCGTTTGTATACAAATCAAATGGAAGGAGTTATCCTGCAAACTGTAATAAATGTGCCATTGTATAAATAATAATAATAAAATCTAAAGCTTTCTTTAAATATATCTAAATATTAAGAATTTCAATTATAACTGTCACTGCAGTTACAGTTATCAAGTTACGATGATATAATATTATTTAAAAAAAAATGAAAATAAAGAAGAAAACAAAATTGCAAATAAACAAAATGGTGAAAGTATTAACAAATGTTATTGAGCTTTAGGTTAAAGAAATGAACAAGGGTAAAGGATTAATAATGGCAAGGATATTTACAGCATATTGTCAACAAAATCTCAAGAAACAACGTTTATAAAACTGCAGTGTTAAAATAATCGCAAAAGAAAAGCCATATAAGTTGCGTCAACTCAAACCTTGTACTTACTTGTTTAAGTTTTGGTCCGAAAGAAGCTGCTTCCGGGCTCTCTTTCAGAGCAAAAGATATCATCGGCAGCCTTGGCACTGCCTCCATTTTTTATCGTCTTTCCTTTCAAAAATATCAATCGACTATCTGTACGAAAAAGCCGTCAAAATAATTACGTCCAAATAACTGCTACAAAACGTCAAAACGCCTCGCGTTCGCAAACGCATCCTAGTCTGGTTTCTCGCTCGGGAACCTAACCTTTCTTTTTCATTTTAGCTAGAAAGAAGCCGTCGTTTGTAAAAGATATAAGACCAATTGTAAACATCTCAATTGTATTGTCAATTGGAAGTAGATACAATAAATGTTAAAGCTAAATATAAATGATATCATTAAACGTTTATAATAATAATATGTTTCCTAGCTTGTAGAAATATTTCACTGAAAATTTATGAAAATCACTAACAATTGACATGACAACTTTACAAAAATAAAAATATATTAAATATGTTTTTAAATACTTCGAATGCAGAAAATTTCATTACAATTTTCTCGAGTTTTTAAAACAAAACTTTATAATGTTACGTATTTTAATTATTTTTTATTTTCGGTGGCAAAAAATGTGGAACGCTTCACGATTTTGCGTGTCATCCTTGCGCAGGGGCCATGCTAATCTTCTCTGTATCGTTCCAATTTTAGTATATGTACTGCCGAAGCAAGTACAGTAGTTGGAGTATTAAAATTTTATATATACTATCTACTACTTTAAAATACCACTTGTGAGTATTTCGATTTAATCGTTCGCCATCTAGCGATAGAAAATGTTACTACGAATGACATCACGCGCCTTCTAAGAAAAATTTTGAATTCACATATATGTATAGTAAAAAGTACAGAGTTTTAATATATGAATTTACACTTTACAGTGTTCATATTAATCAATCAAATTAAATTATATAAATATTTTTATCTTTCAGTTAACTTTGTAAAAAAACAAAAAAATAAAAATCATACCGATTTGTATTTATGTTCAATTTACATATCTACTGCACGGTAGGAAAAAAATAAAAAAAGACTGTAAATGTAAATAAAATGTTAAAAAGTTTAACATCTTATTATTATTTGTAAGGAAATAAAATTCCTTAATTTAAAAATAAATGTCCGTAAATCAATGGAAAGACATTATAAACTTAAAAATCTTGCCCCTGGTTTTTCTGTTTCTTACAATATAATGGAAAAGGAGATTGAAAACAATTTAAAACAAATGAAATTAATTTTTTTTATTTGCGTTAATTTGCTGGATGATTATAAATGTTATAAAAGTATAAGATACAAATGAGTATCAAGAATTGAATCGCATTGTTATATCCAATTATATTCAATTTAGTCACAAATTCGTAATACGAATATTTTACGAATATTTTATCTATAATTTACATAGCAACAATCAAAAGTTTAAGCGAAGAAGTTATATAATATTTAATGAATTTTTAAAATAAAATTATTTCCCGCTTCTTGTTAACTTCCTTCAAATACGACCAACTTCAAAGCATTGAACCGTTCACGTGGTACTTGAATATTTTAGTTGTAATTCTTTCTTTTTTACGTCCCGCCGTTGAAGTGTAATCATGGCTGTAGGGAAAAATAAAGGTTTATCTAAAGGTGGCAAAAAAGGCATCAAAAAGAAAATGTAAGTATTAATTATTTATATTTAACTGTAAATTGTTTATTTCTAAAGAAAAATCCTTCGACGGATATATTGTAGTGTAACAGATGATAAAGATTATGTTGGATTTTGATAACTCTGATCGAAGCCCTGTTAACATGCTTCTTTATTGACTTAAATATGAGGATTTTGTATAAAATTAATCATATTTCATATATGAGTAAATTATATTTTTTGTCAAAAAGTAGCGATAAATTTTGTAAATTTGTTTTAAAGGTTAACTCGAAACGTCAGAAGCAGTCGTGTTGACGATTAATGTCTCTTTCTATTTCATTATGAGCTTCATCAGTTTGTCTCTATTTAAGCATATTCCATAGTTACAATGCTGGAATAACATATTTTAGGTTATATATTTCTTTAAATATGGTATATTTTATATCATTAAATAAGTTTCTTGTGAAAAAAAATGTAGCATAATTGGTCTTATTTAAGAAATTTAGATATGAAAAATTTTTCGTTTGTTAGAATTTATTATTTGCAAACCAAAAACCTTAAAAAGAACATGTTAAAATTCTTTCATAGTTCTTTAAAATTAATTCAAATATTTAAGTATTTTGAAACATTAATTAAAATATTTTCATTAATTTAGTGTAGACCCGTTCACAAGAAAAGATTGGTATGAGGTTAAAGCACCATCCATGTTCTCCACCCGCAATGTGGGTAAAACATTGGTTAACAGAACCCAAGGAACAAGTAAGTATTTAAATACAAAAATACATTTGTTTATTACATAAAATTATTTACACATTATGGAACTATAATAATATTAATAGAATATTTATTTACAAATATATAAATATTTAACAATGAAGGAGTTAAATGATTATATATTGAGAATTAAAGTGAAATAAATTACATTGTAAATAATTTAAATATTAATTTCTATATATTACGTTTATCCAGTACAAAGTTAAATTTTTAAAAATCATTAAAATGATTTATTTTATATACTTTCTTAATAGAGGAGGGTAGTTGAAATTTTTTATACTTGAAATGATAAACAAAAACATACATTTTCCATTTATGCAACACCAGCTCCAAAATTTGACTCATTCTCATTTTGGAAACTGAATGTTGCTATATTAACGCAGCTTCTTACCACTTCATTATGTATATATAATAATGATTGAATTATACCCTGCGACATATTCAAAACTTGATATCAGTTCGATTAACTCCAAAGAAACTCGTCTCTAAAAATATTATTTGACTTTGTTTAGAAATTGCTTCCGAAGGATTGAAAAACCGAGTTTTCGAAGTATCCTTAGCTGATCTTCAAAGCGATACCGATGCTGAAAGATCTTTTAGAAAATTCCGACTTATCGCTGAAGATATTCAGGGTCGATGTGTTCTTACAAATTTCCATGGTATGGATCTGACCACTGATAAACTCAGATCTATGGTAAAAAAATGGCAAACTCTTATTGAAGCACGCATAGATGTAAAAACCACCGATGGATATTTGTTGAGAGTTTTCTGCATTGGTTTCACGAACAAGGACCAACAAAGTCGTAGAAAAACTTGCTATGCCCAACATTCACAGGTATAATGATACTTTTAATTTATTATACTGAAAAAGTAAGCTTTTGCAAATTCTTACACAAATTACTTTATACAAAATATAATGAGAAAAATGTAAAATGATGTCAAAATATTGACACAAAGTTACAAATTTAAATATATATCCATGTATATTTAATAATTCGTTATATCAACATTTCATAATGTTTTTAATAGTTTTGATCTTGTCTTTATTAGGTCAGAACAATTCGTAGCAAGATGGTTGAGATTATCATGAACGAAGTCAGTAAAACTGACTTAAAAGGTGTTGTAAGCAAACTTTTGCCTGATGCCATTGCTAAAGAAATCGAAAAAGTTTGTCAGATCACCTATCCCCTTCACGATGTATATATTCGCAAAGTGAGTAAATTTTTGTATCGATTCATTATTTGTCTCTTGTAACACAATTTGTTTAAATTAAATATTAAATAAAAAGAAGAATATATTATTAATGTTCTAAAATTTTCAGGTGAAAGTTTTGAAGAAGCCAAGATTTGAATTGAGCAAATTATTGGAGTTGCACGGTGATGGTGGTAGCAAAGGTGGAGAAACTGGGGAGGCTGGATCCAAGGTTGAGAGACCAGAAGGATACGAACCACCAGTTCAAGAATCAGTTTAAAGTTTTAGCTACTTGTAACGAATTCTCATGTTTCATAAATAAAATTTATTTATGAAGAACTGTTCACTTATTAGAAAACATTAATTGATAACTTGAAAGGGAGGAGAAGGATTTTTAAGTTTTGGACATTGAATTTATCGTTATTATTAATAAACGCAATTATTTTTTTCTTAATTGTCCAATTGGTTTATCCTTGCAAAGTAATAAAAAAATCCCGAGTAAGTTAAAAATGATCTATAATATTGTGTTTAGAAATACTCGGACAATTTTAACAAAGTACATTAAATTGTACATTAAACTGTTAATTATTGACCTTTGGGAAAAGTAATCCCCCCTTATCTCTTGTATTTTAGACTGAATTATTGATTTTAATAAATCTTTGGGACTTTTTCGATGTATTTTATTTTTTATTTTTCATTATTTGTATAATGGCTGTGAACCAATTCTTAAAGATACACTCAGTTAATAAAGAACAAAATTATTTGAACAGAGTTGTCCGTCCTTTATAAATTGAGTAAATGTTTTGAACTCGAAAATGCCATATGTTTACTGATTAAACATGTTCCAACTTGAATAATTTCTTAAATTAAAAAAAACAGGCCATTCTACTCATATAAACCAATCCTTTTTGTTGTGATGTAATGGTGTATTACACCAGAAAACTATGGCGCTTTCGAGAACGATTCAGCTTCAGGCGTATTGAAGTTTCTCACTTCTTCTAACCATTACCATGCTTCGGGGGAGAAAAGGACAGAAACTTCATTCCGCCTGAAGCTGAATCATTCTCGAAAGGGCCACTATATTTAATGTTGTGAGGATTTGTCTTTTTTCTTCTTCATTTAATGACTTGAAAGAGAAAAATGAAACATTCTCTGTAAAATTTTTTCGAATGGATCAATTGTGCAAGCTGAAATGTGCCATGTCTCTATCTTTGATTATAACTTGTAAGTAGAAAGAAATAGAGATACAGTTTAATCGTTTAGAGAATACGTACTCTGGAATAACCTAACCTAAACCAACCAGATATGACAGACAGCGCTTTAGAATTTATGTTGCCAGAGTCATAACTATGTCGTTATATACTTTCTGCATATGCTCAGACTTCGCACGTATATATCATTATCATACAATTAGTCACCTTTTCCGTGATACGCAAAATTTCTACTTTATTATAACAGCATCGTTCGTTCAATTACTTGTAGTATTAAATTTTAAACAGAAACTTTATTTTCTTTCTGTAAAAACGATAACGATGGGTATCAAATGTAGTAATTTTCACATAGGATGTTTGGTTTCAAAATTTAAATGAAATATGTAAAGTTCAAAAGCACTCAATTTATTGACAAGATAAATTTACCTCCACTAATGTGGGGAAGAAGTAATATTTGTGTAACACTAAAATATATTTTTGTATGAATTATTTGGTGGCCCTGAAAAGGGCCGATTGTTTCTTTAGATGTTACATTGTTGTTGTTGCTGTTGTTATTTAACCTCCAAAACCGTACAAGGTGCGTCCTTGACGTTTCAAAGCGTAGACCACATCCATAGCGGTGACGGTTTTGCGCTTGGCGTGCTCGGTGTATGTAACTGCGTCACGGATAACATTCTCGAGGAAGACTTTCAAGACTCCACGAGTCTCTTCGTAAATCAGGCCGGAGATACGTTTTACTCCGCCACGACGAGCCAAACGGCGAATAGCTGGCTTGGTGATACCTTGGATGTTATCACGGAGAACTTTCCTGTGACGCTTGGCACCTCCTTTACCAAGACCTTTTCCTCCTTTACCACGACCGGTCATTTTCAGACACTTTCTTGAAGTTCAGTACTGGACGAATACAACAAGACTGATGGTTTGGAAGCCGTAGGCCGGTTATTTTATAGAGATAGAAAGCCGTTTATCCCCACCACTAGTCAGCCGACCAATGAGAGCATAAACGACTTCTCTTGCTTGAGGCTTGGAATTGCCACAAGATTTCGTTTACTCGTAACGCGTTACGAAGTAACGATTTGATACATTTTAAACATATTTTCAATCTTAATTGTATGTATGCAATGTTTAACTAAAATGTATATTTCTGTATTTTTAAAATTTTCAGAAATTACATAATTTTTAGCTTGAATTACTTTTTCTTTATCATATATTGAATAAATATATACTTTGTTTGAAATGATTGAGCATTTCGAATATCTTTTTTGTTTGATGTACAACTTTATTATATAAAATTGTTTAAAATATAAATTTTAAACATGTATGACATTAATCCAGTTTATTGTGTCTCGGATTCTGAAATTCAAGAACATACTATTCAGTTGGAAACCTATAAGAAAAGAATTGTTTCGAAAAATTAAACATTTCAGAATGTAAATCGATATTTAAAATTATCAGTTCTATTGCGTTTCTAGATTTGAAATAGTTATTTTATGTTATATATATAATAAGGAAATAATAATATTAAGTTTTGTTTATTTTCAAGTTCTTGATACGAATTTGTGTAATTTAAAATGTGCTTAGTAATTCATCGTTTACAAATAGTATAAATTCTTTATTTGACATTGAAAACTTTATTTACATATATCAGTAATAACATTATTAGAATATTAATAATCAGAAAAATATCTAAGCAATTGTTTCACAATTACTACAAAGTAAATTGATTTTGGTTAAGTACTTCTTTTCTACTTTGAACCATTTGTAAAAATAATAGAAGAGCTTTCTTTTTATAGGATTTGTAACAGACCAAGTGAAAATCAATTGTACAGATTCATGAAAATAGATTTTCTCTTTACTCAGGATTAACACAACATATTTTAGTGAACATGAATGTATAGTTTACAGAATAAAATGTTTAACATTAATTTACAAATGTAAAATTACATTATTGTATTTTCCTACGATCATAAAATAAAATACAAAATTATCTTCTTGTTTAAATATTTTACATTCAAATATGCATAATTAATCATGCAAAATATTGATATTAATTTATTACTTTAAAGATTTTCAAATAATATTAAATTATTTATAATCAATCAGAATAAACATATAAATACTGTTATCAAATAATGTAAAATAATTTAAAGAATTAGAATAAACGCACAAGTTATCGAAATGTATTATAACGAATTGTAAATTTAAACTTGACCAAATATTCAATATGGTTCTACGTATATAAAATATGAAATGCTTGATGTTTGCATTAAACATGTTATATTTAAACATCTTTTAATATATATATATATATTCATATAACTTCAACTTCTTATATATATATATATATATCAGAATAAACATATAAATACTGTTATCAAATAATGTAAAATAATTTAAAGAATTAGAATAAACGCACAAGTTATCGAAATGTATTATAACGAATTGTAATATTAAACTTGACCAAATATTCAATATGGTTCTGCATATATAAAATATGAAATGCTTGATGTTTGCATTAAACATGTTATATTTAAACATCTTTTAATATATATATGAATTTATTTATGACAAATAAATTAAAACAAAGCGAAAACTTAGTTCTATGTATAATGTACATTTATATTCAGAGATATACATTAATAAATGAAAAAACTTCTGTCTTTTATGTCAACTTAAAAAGATATTAGAGAAACTAAGTCTTTTTATAAATACTACAATTCAATAATTAAGTAAACTTCTTGATTAAAATGTACTAAGTTTCTCTTATAATATGTTTAACAATAATAGCTTTTACTTTTCAGACAGATATTTAATTAATATAAATATGTTTTAAAACTTATTAAAACTTTAAACAATAAACAAATAAATTGCTTTTTCAATTATTAATATAATACGTGAAGAATTTAGAAAAGTAACGCATTATGTTTATTAGTAAACAAAAACTGCGTATATATATTTAAACAACTTTGAATACAGTATGTAAGAAAACAATAATAACATTTAAATAAACAGAAGGCAAATTTGGGAAATTGTAATAAAAATATTTCTCGTAAAATATATTTGTGGCCCTGAAAAGGGCCGATTTTATTTTGATGTCGGTGTGTAGTCAACTTAAGCTTTCTTCTCAGTCTTTTTTGGTAATAACACAGCTTGTATGTTTGGAAGTACACCACCTTGCGCAATGGTAACGCCAGAAAGGAGTTTGTTTAGTTCTTCGTCATTGCGGATGGCAAGTTGTAAATGACGTGGAATGATCCTGGTTTTTTTGTTGTCACGAGCAGCATTGCCAGCCAACTCCAAAACTTCAGCGGCCAAATACTCCATAACAGCGGCAAGATACACGGGAGCACCGGCACCGACTCTCTCTGCATAATTCCCTTTTCTCAACATACGATGAATTCTTCCAACAGGGAACTGGAGTCCGGCCCGGGTCGAACGGGTCTTTGACTTCCCCTTTACTTTACCGCCTTTACCACGTCCAGACATTGTAATGTCAAAATTTAGTATATATAATTCCTTTACTCAACGAGATCAAGAAACTAGTGTCGACAAAACACTGAATTCGCCCTTAGGTACGTTTTCTAATTGTATCTCCGCACCAATAGGAAGCTACCATGCGTTCGACTGCCTCTACGACGATTTCCACTAACTTTCGCTGCGCGCCAATAGGAATGCCGATAGCTATGAAGCATCGCTCCTTCTTTCATAAAAAGAAATCGACAGTTAGCGACAGAATATTTTCGTTTGTTTTACGTTAAAGTGAACATATTATTATGGCTCCAAAAGTTAGCGGTAAAGCTGTGAAAAAGGCTGGAAAAGTCCAAAAGAACATTACGAAATCTGAAAATAAAAGGAAGCGTAAGAGAAAGGAAAGTTACGCCATTTATATATACAAGGTGTTAAAACAAGTACATCCCGACACCGGAATATCCAGCAAAGCGATGAGTATCATGAACAGTTTTGTGAATGATATTTTTGAGCGTATCGCAGCCGAGGCATCTCGCTTAGCTCACTACAACAAGCGATCGACCATCACATCGCGGGAAATTCAAACTGCCGTTCGTCTCTTGCTTCCTGGCGAACTTGCTAAACACGCTGTAAGCGAGGGAACCAAAGCTGTAACCAAGTACACCAGCTCGAAGTAGATTAAAAATTTTAGTAGAAAAAACACAAGATAACTAAACAAAAAAAAAGGTCCTTTTCAGGGCCACAAATTAATTTCAACACGAATATACTTATTATATTACAACTTGAAACATTATCTTGAAGACGTGTTTGTTTAGAAAATGTTTCCTTGACCTACATTCCTATATTTCCCACTGTAAATCTAAATTCTAAAATGAATAATATATCTTTTTATATTTATTTAATATAATTCTTTTGTACATTTTTAAAAATGATATAAATGAAGGTAGTTAATATTTATTAAATGTTATATTCTCAATATTCACCTTAATATTTACAGAAAATGTAAGAATTAAAAGTAGGTTGTTATTGAAATAAATTTTTTTTGTTTATTTACTGAGCTCAAACTAAAATTATGAATTTTGCCAAACAATGTTTATAATTTAAAATGAACATCCATGTAATTAAAAGCTGTCTCTTTATTCATGAGAGAAATCAAATATTTAGGTTCATATGTATGTATAAACATTTACATAAACTACTTCAGTTTACCAAAATATAACCCATGACTTAAACAAGTCTTAAATAGAGAATATATGAATATTCTAATTATCATTACTCTTACTGATTATATTATATTATTCATACATTTTATTATATTTTATATTACAATATTATATATTATAATATTGTAATAAATTATTAATTACAATTACTATATATATTATAATACTGTTTATACTATATTATAACATATATTATATTATGCAATTTGTAATAACACCGATCAATACATTCTGTGATTTACAACTTTCATTTTGAATTCACATCATACATCATTGTCAGAAGATGCTAATTTAATGTTGCTATAACTTATTTATATTTCTATACTTATATTATTTAAAATGGGACTAACATTGAATACACATTTTGGTTATACATGGATTTTGTTGAAATAAGTGTAATAAATTAATATTTCAAACAAAATTTATGAAGGTTATTTTTTCTCAAAATAGTAACAATAATTATATGACTTTATTTATATATGCAGCATTTCGCTTATTGTCATTCACACGAAAATGTGAAATTTTTGCTTTATTACAGTGAAGCTTGTATATAAAAATTAATTTAAGCAACTAAAATATCGTTATTTATCAAATGGAGAAATATAATAACGAAGAATAGTTTTTAAATAAATACAGGAAAAAGTTAAATATATATATATATATATATATATTTTGTTTTGAATGTTGTGATTCATATTCATATCCATGTTATGTTATGATTCATATTTAAATTAGTTTTTTCAAATTTTGTACACATAATGCCATAATAAAAATATGTTTATGTTAACATAAAATATGTTTGCAATATACATTGTTATTTAACAATTTATTTCTATTAGTGCAAGTTATTTTATTACAAATATTAGGGGTATATATAAATAAAAAACAGTTTGATAAATAATTCAATATCTTTGTAGTCTTATTGCGACGTACAAGTCATAAATGTTTACTTTCAATGTTTCTACACGTTTCTTAATTTTATTCTTATGCTTTGTTTTTAGCAACGTTACAATTTCTTTATTTACACAAACTCTTTTTTTTCAATCTTCAATTAATCAATAAGTCGTCTTTATTAATTTTATTAACTGCGTCCGACTTATCATTTGACCACGTTGAAAGAAAAATAATATTTACATTAACACGTTTCGTTAAAGCAATAACAGTAAACAAATGTAATTATGTAAATATCTGATTCCATAAGTTTACCGAAAAATATTAAATAGTTCCATTATATATCATATATATTATATATATAATATCATATACTAATTAATATGCACTTCTAAGAAATATTGTATGTATATTTATATATACATATACATTGTTTCAGCTGTATAGTAATAAATAAAAATATTTGTTTTCATCAATTGTAATAAATTTCTTGTAATCAATCATGCACCATTCAATTCAATAAACTATAATTTAATGTTTATAATATTTATTGTATAAAATAAAATAACTATTCTACTTAAACGATTATAATAATTCCTATTATAAAGCTTTAATAATGATAAATGAACATAAATCTCGTAAAATATATTCAAAATGTAGATAAATCTCCTCATACAATTAATCAAAATTTATTGCAAACAAAATCTTTATGCATATAAAGAATTATAAACAAATTGACTCCTCGAAAAATATACAGAACCTTCACGAATTTCTTACCGGGGTAATAAGTATGTGCTGCGAATTAATCCTAATTACCGTAAGAATTTTACCATAGCATAAAAAGAATCATTTAAATAATATTTATCAATTAAATTACATTACAATACCGTTTAATTTGTTAAATCTATTTTAGGGCATATTCATTATAAATATAAATTCAACGTAATCTTTTGTAAAGGAAGTGCCGTAAGTCCGCTTGCACACCTATCCAAAATAAATCAACATAAAAACAAGCGTTGCGAAAAGAACCGTTATCTCCCATAAAATGGATGAACAATAGATTAGACTACTTTTCATCCTCATTTGCCATCGTTATCGATGGTTTATTTAATTATTATAAACAATTCTTCTTCGGGTGCGTTGGCTGCACCAAATGTACATGAAAATTGAAATCATTATTTACATATTAACACGCACCAAAAGCGTCAGTTAATCATTCCTTCCATTAGTCTGATAATCAATCTTTATTTCAATATAGTTAACCATAGTTAAATCACTGATATTGTTACAACAATTTAATTAAATAAAAATGATTTGCATGGAAACATCGAGCGATGCGATATTGATTTGTTTGCGATACGAGCACGGGCGTCTCTCCAAGGTCCGTGCCTTTGACTAAATGGCGCCACTTTCGCTGCTTGCGCCACATTGAGTGCAACGATACCACAGTTCTTCGTGAGAATTCAGAGAAAATTTGAAGGCAGCAACGTTATTACCCGCTTTAACGATGACTGATAAACCAGCAACCGAGGCTGCTCCAGCCGCAGCGGCGACGCCAAAAAAGCAAGCTGCGAGAGCTAAGAAGCCTCGCGTCAAGCCGACCCATCCTCCGGCGTCGGAGATGGTGTTGGCAGCGATCAAGTCTCTCAAGGAACGCGGCGGTTCCTCTCTTCAAGCTATTAAGAAGTACATTGCCACGACTTACAAAGTTGACGTGGAAAAGCAATCGACTTTTATTAAGAAGTACTTGAAAAGTGCCGTGGAACAGAAGGTTTTGATTCAAACCAAGGGCAAGGGTGCTTCCGGCTCCTTCAAACTGAGCGTCGCCGAGACGAAAAGTAGTGCCAAACCGAAAGCGACGAAGCCCAAGGCCGTGAAGAAACCAGCTAGCGAAAAGAAGGCTAAAACGGCGGCTACGAAGAAGACTGCTACGGCAACAAAGAAAGCAGCTTCGCCTAAGAAAGCAACAATTAAGAAGCCGGCTGCGAAAAAAGCCGCGGTCGCTGCCGCCACCAAGGCTGCAGCTCCAAAAAAATCCGTTGCAAAGAAAACCACGAAATCGCCTGCTGCTAAACCGAAAACTCCCAAGCCGAAGAAGACTGCCGCTAAAAAGACCGCCGCCAAGAAGAAGTAATTTTTCAGAACCTGAGCATACCCGATAAACGATAAAACCGGCCCTTATCAGGGCCACAAAATATATTTTACGAAAAATATTATATTATTACAATTTAAAAAAAAAATCTTTTGTAGGAATTATTTCATGTATGTTTTTTTTTCTTCTGTCAGTTTGTTTATTTTGTTCTCCTGTTGAAGTTTTTCTCTCGAAAATCGTAAAAGACTTTGCAATTAAAATAACATGACATATTAACTTTTCAATAACATATCATTTATGCTTTGTTTACATATGAATACGAACATTCGATGCTTCTATACCATGCTTATTTTTCTTTTTTTGAACTTTAACCAACGTTACGTCATTTAGGATTTTATTTACGGCAATGTAATACTGTTTTCTGTTCTTTTTTTAATTTATCGTTAAATTTTGGAAAGAAAGTTTATATCTAGTAATATTATATATAAAAATATTGGCAGCAACTTACTCTTTTATATGAACATTATTATATAGTATTGGAAACACATCCTTTAATGTTATTATTATTATTTGATTACAATCAAAATAACCTAAAATCACCGTGATTTCTGCTTAAGTTTGAAAATCCATTACTTTCATATATATATGATAATAAATAACAATTGTATACTTATTACATTTTTTACAAAGTGAAAGCAATTACAATTCATTGTTCTTTATCTTAATATGTTGATACAAATTAATTTCATGAAATTAAAAGTGAACTCATTTTATTGATTTCATTTCAGTGATTACGTTAAATGATATTTTAATTGAATTTATTACACAATGAATAAGAGATTAAAACATAAATTGCGAATTAAATCAATTCACTAATTTTTTTTCATTTCTTAATAATCATATTACTATAATTTAATGTGCAGTGAAGAATTGATTAAAGGATGAAATACAGGTAAATCCTGTTAACTGATTTTATTCGTTTCATATTTATATTTTGGACTTAGTCATAATATATTGCACAGGATGACATATTTTTACCACACAATATGATACAAATATTCTTTTTATATCTAGAATTATTCGCAGAATGATTCACATTTGCTATACGTACATAATATAATATTTAAATTCTGAATATTTATTGAATTGTACAAAATGTTTTGATATGCTGAGAGAAATTTTGGCAAAAATTATAATCTTTTTTTATAATTTGTGGAAATAATGAACAAGCTAAAAAAGTATCAAATGTTTTTAGAAAAGACGTAAATATTATGATTTTTTACAACATTATCCGTTATGTCCTTAAATTACAATGAAAACATTCAATTTTTTCATATGTTTTCTCTCAGTGTAATAAGTAATAGACTTGAAAGTATGTTGTATTCAGATTATTTTAATAATATCTAATGAGCTACCAATTATTTTTAATTATTTAAATCTTATATTCTTTAATAATAAAAACATACAAATTCATTTATGTACATGGAATATATTTTGAGGCTGTTTGATACATTTTTTTCGTCCAAAATTATAAATTTATTCATATTATCCATATCTATTAATTATAATATATAGTAAGCAAAATTAAATTTTGAATTGAAACATATTCAGACTCTGAAATATTATTTATTTCATTGTTCTGCATGTACTGAATGCAATGTTTCAATATAGATAGTTAATTTTAAGTTATCAATTTACATGAATCAAATAGTATTGTTAAATAATGAAATTTAATAGTTTACAACTTAATGAGAATAACTTTAGTAACATTATTTAAAAACACATTTTCTACTTCTTATTTAAAATATAGATTATATCATATAAATTAGAAATATCTCGACAGATTTTGTATAAGATAGTGCAATACATAATACTAGCAAGTCTATCTCACTAAAGACATTTAACAATTAAATTAGAATATAGCAAAATAACGTACGAAAGTCGTTAAACAATACGATAGTTCATAGTCAATAAGGGGAAAAAAGCAGTTCAATAAGCGATGAAAAAACATCGTCGAGCATTCTTTGTTTACCTCTAGTCTCGCACTCTGCAGTAAAGCATTCTACAACTACCCCCACTTAAATTCTCCAACCAATCATGACACGGGAGCGAGGTGATTGGTGGAAATAGCCTATATAATGAAGCGCTTTTAGCGCCTAGAATCACAGTTGTCCGTTTCTATTCGATTCGTTCAGATATCGTAATGGCTCGTACAAAGCAAACCGCCCGCAAATCTACCGGAGGAAAGGCTCCCCGCAAGCAGCTGGCCACCAAAGCCGCCAGAAAAAGCGCCCCAGCCACTGGCGGTGTGAAGAAGCCTCATCGTTATAGGCCCGGAACAGTCGCTCTTCGAGAAATCAGACGTTACCAAAAGAGCACAGAATTGCTTATCCGCAAGTTGCCTTTCCAGCGACTTGTGCGTGAGATTGCTCAGGATTTCAAGACCGATTTAAGATTCCAGAGTTCCGCTGTTATGGCTCTTCAAGAAGCTAGCGAAGCTTATTTGGTAGGTCTCTTTGAAGATACCAACCTTTGCGCTATTCATGCAAAGAGAGTGACCATTATGCCAAAAGACATCCAGTTGGCGCGTCGCATTCGCGGAGAGAGAGCTTAAATGAAATAATGATCCAGTAAAAAAAAACAATCGGCCCTTTTCAGGGCCAACAATTATTTCTGAACGAAAATGTGCTTGTATTACTGGTTAATGTTTATATTAATTTTGTTTTTATTTTTTGTAAGCTATATGAAATTATTAAGAAAGTATACATTGGAAAATAACCTCGTTATAAATGAAGCAGTAAAGGATTAGTTTTCAAAGTATTGTTTTTGTCCGTTATTTTATGTTTACTTCTTTCTTATAGTCTAACCCAAATTATGTTTGCGCTATAGTTTTTTTAATTACATGAGAAATAATAAAATTTTAAATTCTAATTCCTTAATATTTTGACTTATTTTTACATTAATAGAAAGATAGTTCACTACATTTTTTGCGGCAATGTAAACAATTCCAGCATGTTAATGTTTTGAACACGAAACTAAATTATTAAAAAACTACTGTGAATTTAAGATTGAATTTTGTATTTTACACTCGAACCATGCTTACGTACATATCGAGACTGTAATTTCAGTTATTGTCTAATAGGTTTAAGAATATTACTACATAAATTCCATTATACGAAATTGCCGTATGTTTACAGTGCAAAAATTTCATTTGTTTTCTTAGTCATTTATGAAATGTAAACATACATAAAGTACAAATATACATGCAAAGTAAACATCATGTTTATATTTCTTATTTTCCTATAAGGCAAATTCAAACATTATTTATAAATGGCTAGAAAGTTTATGATGTATAAAACTTTATAAATTGTTCAAGAGATTATATTATAAAATGCACTATTGAAATTTGACAATTTACACAAAGAAGATCAACATACATTTTATTGTACGCAATACAATGGAATTGCTTTTGAAATGGAAAAATGTATAGTTTATTTTAGAACTAAATATATATAAATAGAATTGAATATTAATTGTATAGCTTAACATACATAAAAGGCCAATGCTTTAAAACTTATACTGCCGTGGAAAATTTTCATAAAATTAGATTCTTGATTCATTTGAGAAGGAATGAAGAACTTCCACCAAATTTTATAAATAGAATTAACATTTTTGTCATAAATTCATTGCACAGCAAATTGATTTTTCAAACGAAATAAAATATAATGAAAGATAAATTAAAATGCATCAATGATTTTTATGTACAAAATTGAAGTATGTTGCAACAGCGATTAATATTAATAGTTACATATTAATACTTTAATGTTCATTATAAATAATAAATCATACTGAACTAAAGCATACAGAAATCTATTATTTGTTAAACTTTTAAAATATTAGAAATAATTTGATATGTATTAGAAATAAATGCGTAATAATAATCGATTGAATATTTTTACGCACATTCAGACTTCTACAAAAATAAATAAGTAAACTTTAAGATACGTATAATTGCTTTAAAGAATAAAATTGCATTAAATTGTGTCATTTTTATTAATTAAATCCACATATATTTATATATAAACGACAAAATATTTTATTACATAAATAACAAAGTTTTTTGTACTTTTTGTTCCATTAACTTTCAATTACGTATACACATTATATAATAAAAACAACATAAAGTGATGAGAATTGTTAATTACAAAAAAAAGAATCGTATATATCTTTTATTCTCATTTTACAACACAAATTAGATCTAATATCTTATTCATAACGGAATTTTTGTGCGTTCGAATTAACTTGCTCGAAAAACATTCAACTCAGACGCAGCTGCCCGTACATTCAATGTTTTCAATCGATTCAGCTGCTAGACGGACGCTTCTCATTGGCTTACACGCCGTACCAATAGAAATGCTAGGAGCTGCGGCAACGTCGGGCGCCCTTCTATAAAATGAAGAGCCCAACTCGGAACGGCACAGTTTGATCTGGTCTCTGCTATAGTGAACGTGTATCATAATGGCTCCTAAGACTAGTGGAAAGGCAGTGAAGAAGGCTGGTAAAGCCCAGAAGAATATTTCTAAAACCGACAAGAAAAGGAAGCGTAAGAGGAAGGAAAGCTACGCTATCTACATCTACAAAGTTTTGAAGCAGGTACATCCCGACACCGGAATATCCAGCAAAGCGATGAGTATCATGAACAGTTTTGTGAATGATATTTTTGAACGTATCGCTGCTGAGGCATCCCGCTTAGCTCACTACAACAAACGATCGACTATCACATCACGGGAAATTCAGACCGCTGTTCGCCTCCTGCTTCCTGGCGAGCTTGCCAAACACGCTGTTAGCGAAGGAACGAAAGCTGTAACTAAATACACCAGCTCGAAGTAAATAGTGAACGAAGTAGCGACTGCTGCACATAAACAACAACAACAACAACAACAACAACCAAACGGCCCTTTTCAGGGCCACAAATGATTTTAACAAAAATATATTTCTATTACATATACAGTATATACCTCTGAGTTTACGTACAAATGTTTGTAAATAAAACATAACGAATAAGAACAAACATTTGTTAAATTTACAAATTACCCCTTCCCGTAGTAATTCGACCAATTAGAATATAAGTTACATTACAAGCAAGACTATAAAAACGTGGTTTTTTTATGGGAGCTAAGTTCATTTAACAGTTAGTGATTGAGTGGGAATGATATATATTAAATATTTGTAAATATTCTTCTAAAATTGAACAGTGATTCTCAAAACAAATATTGAATGTTGAATAACAACATCCAACTGATTTAACATTAACTAAGAGATCAGACAGCATTTAATCAGAAGGATCATCATGTAAATAAAAATTATTATTTTAAGCGCACTTTTTTTATAATGAAGTTAACTTTATTTTCGTGTATAATTTCGTTTAACGTTTTTCTTTTCAAATGTGAACAACCAATGATTACGTTTATTATTAGTATTCGATTACATGTTGTCCTTTAAATTGTTTATGTATGCTATTTGTATTGTTTTTGATTTCATTTTATGAACGTTACATTTTGAAGTTCTAAAATTGAATTTAAAATTAACGTATTTTTTTTACTTCATATTTTATGATAAATTGCAATTGAAATTTAAATATTTAATAATTATAATTCAAATAATAAGTAAAAATGTTAATTTTTTTAATGAATACTATTATCGCTGATAACAAATTGTTTTGTTTTAATAGGAAATATGTGATAAGCCATATTACACCTAAAACTTACTAATAATCACTGATTATTAAAAGTTTAATTATCTTTATTTATTAATTATTTATAATTATTTAAATGGGTCAGAATAAACAACATCATAGTTCAATACATAAAATATCTTTATTTTATATGCAAGTTGATCGATAATGTATTATTTTGTGATGTATTGCAATGTAACATCAAATATAGGTAACATGACTAGTAATTTTTTTTAATACATTACTTTAGTTAACAATTGTATATAAAAATACAATCTGAGTGTCAAGTTTTTGTCAATTCTGTGCCCAATAAAGATGATTTTATGAAGATCATAAATAGACCATACAAATATTCAAAAAGAAACGAACTAATTTCTTTGATTTGTAATGGAAAAAACACCTCTGCTATTTCTCTTACAATTTATATAACATAAACCTTTGCTATTTCTCTTATAATTTATATAACATTAAAATATCTTTTTTCCAACTTTACACTTTTTACAAAATTATGATATTCTTGAAATCAACTTTACTGAGTATTAATTCGAAAAATAATTGTGCGGTTGACTTGAATAACAAACAAGAAACGTGTCTCACCGTGGTGAGACTAATGCCACTGGATTTGTCATTGGAAAACAACCAATTCGTAACATGGAAAAAAATTTACAAAAGGTCACGGTAAACTTATTGTCTAGTTATTTGAACATTCGGAAACGAAAACGCTCGCGACAAGGTTTTTAACGCGATATTTTAAATGTTTGAAAATAAAAAGTTTTGTTGGACTGAGACAAATATATTGTTGAACCATCTCAGATTTGAAAAGTCATTACAAAACGTAAATTATACATGTATATATATATATATATATTGGTTCCTTTTTAACTATCTGTTTGATAGTAGAACAATCTGAGATAGTTAAGTTAACAGTCTATTTTTCTCAGTATATTTTATTTTCCATCGAATATACTATACAGTTATAACATTCTTTTTACCGTTTTCAATTTTTTTATCTTCTTCATACTTAAATAATTTCATTTATATTTTCTTAGTCTATACATTTTTTTATCATTTCTTTGAAAAGGTAATTTTCAATATCTTAATGATTTCGGCAGTATTGGTGGGATACGATGATAACTACCATCTACTTTGTGTATGAATGCATGGTTGATCAAGGCACGTGCTTAAACGTGTCGAATTTCGCGACATATTTATTTCTGAGCAATCACACCTTCCCAGGCGTCTTCTCGCTGTTTGTTTGCTAGTCTTCGCTTCTCTGAAATTAAATAAATCAATGATTAATGTTGAATGATTTAAAGTTATTAAAAATCATGACTTTCTATCGTTGGAAATATGTAAAACTTCTTCATCAGTATATATATATAGATACGACTAACGGAAGTTAGGTACGCGTAGGATATTCAAATTTTGGCGGTAAATTTTCATATTATGGAGGGAAATTTGAAATTGTATATACAATTATATATACAATTTTTATTTTTTTTCTCCCATTATATAAGTCTCTTAAAACGTCACACATATATAACTCACACTATTGTTATTTGATAAGTTTAATAAATAAATTTAATTAATAGATAAATATAATGTTTGAACAAAAAGTGAAATTATTATACTTCGGCTTTAAGGGGCTCATATATGTATAAAAGTTACATACAAATGATATAATTATTGTTAATGCGTGGATTAATAATGGATTATTACCTTTAGCTTCCTTCAAAATAATTTTTTCATGCTCCCTTTCTTGCCTCGCGGTTGCCAGTTTGACCCCCAAGGCACCGGTGACAAGTCTTCTCGCCAAAGCGGCGCAAGTTTCGGGTCGCGATTTGTACGGTTGCAAGAATTCTGAACTTCTTTTCGCCTTCGTCTTGCTCAAGGCCGTGGCCTCGCTCAGAGGTCTTGTCTTCACTAAGGGATGATCAGTTGCTAAGACTTCAGCAGCTAAAAAAAGACAGAAAAAAGTTAACATTCAAACTATAAACTATTTTTCTCTCCTTATTTGTATATCTTACTGATGTATCATGAATATTACTTGTAATTTAATATATATTTCTAAATAAGCATTCATCATTGAAATACTTAATCCAAATGTCAACAATAATACATTATTAATCTCATCATTTTTTTAATTTCAATAAAATGAATGAATATAAAAGGTGCAGTTACGTTTTAGATCTCGTAGGTTTCTATATACAATTCATATATTTAATCTGCGTGCAATTGCACGATAGAACATTATGATAATAATTATAAATAAACGACCTCTATATCATATAAAGATGTTCAATTAAAACTTTCGATGTTCAGAACAAAAGTGAATTCGCTTTTCAATTCGATTAACCTGCGCTTTCGTCGGTAATTGAAATTCCGTCCCGGAGAAACACGCGTGGGCCGTTACGTCACCGGTAGAAAGTCACGAGCAAAAGGACCTAACTCTTATGACCTTGATCCACAAAGTCCCCGTGAAGTAATCGGCCATTTAAACGGGCGTTATCGGTGCAAGTGAAATGTTCGAAAAAGCACGCTAATGCATGAAATCGCGCATGCGTATCGAGAATTCGCGTTAATCACCGTAATAAAGATCGATAATAAGGCTATTGCCATTTTCAGAATCCAATTTCTAACTATCCACATTATCACGCGCTACAATAACAATTTTAACATCGCGAATTTTCTCATTTCTTTCGTAATTAATTGATTTTAACATTTCAAATTTTTACTTTGTTAACAAATGGATTGTTTTCACCTCTCAAATGATGTTTTTTTTGAGGAATTTTTTTTTTAATTAAGGATTCTTTTTTTTAATTAAGGATTCGATGAAATGAAAGGTTTTTATAATAATTACCTATTAATGCGCTGCTGAATACACCTAAACAATGCGTATCGTCGACCCATTTGAGTTCGAATCCGCCATTTTTAAATGGACTAAATACGGCAGCCAAGTCGCACGTTTTGAATTCAGACGGGAAATTGTAGATCTCTACGACATGAGCAAATTCATCATTCGAGACTTCGACTGGTCTGGTAAATGACTTGTAATTGTTTTTGGGTTGCTCAATCACTACTTCTCCTACCGAAGATGTTAGCTGTAAAATCAAACTTACAGTTAATTAAATGTACAAACGCCAATCTTTTGTTATACCATTTAATTCGGAATATATATTAAACAAGTGTTATAAAAATTAGTATGATAATTAAGAAAACATATTTGGTTTCAATAATGAAATAGTATATTACTCAACGAGGAAAAAAAATTTGGTTTTAAGTTGGTAACCCGAGTCAAAGGCGAAGAGTTACCAAGCTGAAATCACTTTTTTTCCTCGTTGAGTATGATATTTTATTCACTGTGAAAATGAAATATGTTGGTAGCTCGCAGGGCTACCAATACATTTTATTTTTAAGGTGAATAAATTATATATATATATAGGGAATGAAAAAATAAATTACTTCTTCAATAAGCGTAGGATCCAAGCAGTCTCCATTATCATCGAAAAGACTATCCCAGTCGCATTCATCCCTATTAACTTTAATAGGTGGTTCTGGTGGTGGCGCTGGTTTACTCTTGGGTCGTGTGATTTTCTTCACTTTCTTCTCAGGTGGCGTCGTCGGGATAACAGGCACTTCTTCCTTTTTCGGTTCCTCCATCTTCACCGACTTATTGCTGACCTTGTCCGATATCACCAGGACTTTCGCCGCTTTTCTAACGCGATCATTATTACTATTCTCCGTCTCATTCGCGACCTTTTCATTGGTCCTCTTATCACAATCCTTATCGTCCTTCCTCTCCCTTTTCCCCCTCAGTTCTTTACCAACTTCCTCCGTCGCCGTACCAATCGTGTTCGTTTTTTCCTTGAACACGATCTCTTTGACGTCGAGCGGGACGTCCTTTTCAACGTGACCCAACACCTCGGCCTCGACCAATGGCTTTGATTCCTCGTTGCACTCGAAATTGTGGTCAGAGTCGGTCGGTTCCGCTTCTTTGAGCGTCACTTCCGGCTCCTTCAACGTGGTTACAGGCTCCAGTAGTTTGGAGCGTGATTCTTGAGGTGATGACTTGGGGGTTCGGTCCCGGGGTGCGACCTTTTGCGTGGATTCGCGCGGTTGCGGGCTGCTTTCGGGCTCGGCTACGTCTCGACGGTGTCGAGGAACGTACACCGCTTGATCCGGCCTTCTCCTGTGACGATTGGATCTGTAATTAATTTTTTTATTTAGAAATATAGTTCTCATTGTGGGTTTTTAGTAATAATTAAATATTTTTATATTGTATATTTTATAGTAGAAATGTGTAATGGTGTAATCTATTAATGAATTTACAAATGAAGTTTTTTGAAAACGTTTCGTTCTTCAGTTCCATGTTTAAGTTATATGATTTATGTAAGGAAAATAAGTTTTTATTTGTAATTATTATGAATCCTCCCTTAAGATAATTTTTATTTTATTAGAATTTATAAAAGAAAATTTAATGTTTTGACATTTTATATAACAGTACTACAATTTTAATTGATTTATTTTCCAGGCAATACAATTATGACGAACGTCAATGATGGAACCATTACAATTGATATAACCAGTATCAATAATGGAAATAGTGATCAGGATGGACAAAATCCAAAGACCAGTAAACGACTAAAAACCTACTTCCCAGAACACTGACAAGAGTGAGTAAAAAACATGATTTTTTACATTACCTGGGGAAATATTTGTGTAAAAATTGATGAATAAAATGGAAAATTATTATTTCATTACACTTATTAGTAAGATTTTTTGTTTCTTAACTTAATTTAAGACTTATTAAATTGAAAAAATAGCAAGTTTAATTTTATTCTTATATTTTTATACAATTTTTTTCTCAGGTAATATTTTTCATACTTCAAAATCATATTTTTAAATCTAAGGCCATCATTATGAAATCTTATATTTTTATTTAAAACCGAAATTTATCTTAAAATACAATAAAAATAGTAATTCTGACTGAATAACTATATTATAATACAGAATTACTTGATAAAATAAATAAAGTAATATATCAAGAACTAAATTATTTGGTAGGGAGAATAATCTAAAAGAACGAACAAAGGAAAAGTAACAATAACATTGCTACGACAACAAAGTTGTATTTCAATTTTAGAAAGTTAAAATAATTCAAAACCAAAATCTTGAATCATAAAAATGTCTCGCCGTAACTTTTGCTTTTATAAGAACTAAAGGTTAGTTTCTCAAAAGTGACAAGCAGCCATTGTTTCAAAGTGGTCGAGTATCACAACAAACTGATCAATGATAAATAATCGTTGGAACTGAGCGAAGTATCATATACTTTTACAATTTAGTAAAACAATTACTTTCACTATCTTTAATTCCACGTTCATTGTTTTTCTTTTCACTTACTAATATCTTTCGTTTAATTTCTTTACTGAAGCAATTATGCCAAACAAGGTACAAATAAATAATTAAATAATAATAATAACAATAATGATAATAAAATAGTTAACTTCATAGTTTAGTTAAAAAAGAAGCCAATGTTATGGTCATACTTTTTGCTACAAAATAATCATACAATAAATCTTGTTCTGAGTCGTTGCTAACCAAGTGTCTCGGGGGGGATTACTTCTTTTTTCTCATCCAACCGGATTCGCTGATTCTCAATAAAAGATGATACAGCTTTCAGTTTCAAGAAACTGCAGGAAGTAAAACTGCTTTTCTTTTACAATCTTGATGTTCATAATAAAATGATAATAATCCCGAATCGTTGAGATTTACATTTAATATTTAAATATTAAAAATATATAACGGCGCAAAAGAAAAAGAAATCGATTTTATCATTTTTCGAAGAAATGAAAAGGAAAATATTGAAAAAAAGTTAAAATTACACCTGTATGTATAATAATAATAATAATAATAATAATAATAATAATAAACAAAGGTGAGAAAATTATTGAGAATCTAAATTGATTATTGATTGCATACCAGTAAATGGCATCTGCACAGATCTATTGCACATTTTAAGTTTTGATTCGCTAAATTGAATTCAGTTATCAATCTGTGCTAATCACCATATAAAATGATATTAGTCTTTAACTGATTGTATAATTCAACCGTTGAATTATGTCACTTTGAAAGTAAAAGTGGCGTTGGGTCTCGCTCCAAAGGCAGTGGCTTTGTATGATTTTTACTTTCACTGCTGTCAAGAGACTCAAAACGTAAACATAATCTACATCCATAATATTAACTGTCGATTTTTATTGTCGCAGCCCCCCAGGGAAGAAGAAAATATAATTAAGACGAATAAATAATCACCTCCGTCTTTATGGCAGTTTTATGATATAATAAGGAAAAGGAAGTAACGTATAACGTTTCGCGAAGAACATGATCTCATTAAACCGTTGCCAGCGAAGTCTGTTTTATAATGAAATTAAGAAAATCTGTGGCAAGGGTGGGTTCAAGTATGATAGACATTTCGTCGTTCAACTATGATATATATTTTAGAATTTAATATTGATAATGAGAAAGAAAGATATTAAAAAGGTGAAATATGGTAAATTTGAAATTGAATTTAATGAAATTTTATAATTAAATTGTCATTAAATAAATAAATAAATATAAAAATAAATTTTTAAGGAATTTATTTATAATAATAGATACTATTTGTTGATAAATATGAAACGATACAAAAACTTAATTGTTTTAATGTTTTTCTATTAATAAATCATGATATATCTTTTATTTTTGAATATACATTAGGTAAAAATTGAAATTGTGTTTATTCGTAAATGCAAGACACGTGAATATTTAATATATTGAAAGATATTAAAACAAAATTCAAACAAAAAATAGAAAACAGATGAGAGAAAATAGATAAGAAAATTTTAAAAAATGACTCAATATATTTATTACAAATATACACTCAGAAAAAAAAAATACTTACTTTAAGAAAACTGTACAAAGAAAAATTTCCTATTAAAATTAATAGAAAATCAATTACAAAATAAGAATATTTAGTTAGTATACAATATATTTATGTTTTTATATTAAAAGGTAATTAACTTTATGATACATCTTATCTCAGATATTATTAACCAGATTTCTGTTTTTAATTAGTATACACTGAGAAAAATGAAATAGTATATTTATCAATAAATTCTGGGGTATTGAACCTATATGTACTCTGTAGGTGTAACTGTAATAATTTATGGAAAAACTAAGTATATGTAATGCATACAGTTCTAT
>JABFPN010000120.1:0-71330 GCA_022817305.1 Leptoteleia sp. ZL-2020 | reverse complement strand
ATAGAACTGTATGCATTACATATACTTAGTTTTTCCATAAATTATTACAGTTACACCTACAGAGTACATATAGGTTCAATACCCCAGAATTTATTGATAAATATACTATTTCATTTTTCTCAGTGTATAACTACCTTATTATTACACCTAAAATTATTCTGCATAATAATTTGGAGATTATATAATCTTTACTTAATTTAAAGTCTATTAGTAATGCTATTAAATATTATTAATTGAGTCATAAATATCATAATTTTTGTTTTAATTGTTCTCTAAATCTATAAATCTCAACTAAGTGGAACACTCACTTGATCTGCAACAATGTAATTGTTTTTTAAAGAAATTTATGCATTACAAATTTTATTCCCCACTTGCAATTTATTATATTTTAACTCTTTCTTCTTCCCTTTTTTCACTGTAAAACTTTACCCGTTATTAAAAAAGTTTAAAATCAATTTTTAAGTGTGATCGTTAAATAAAATGTTCGAATATTGTATTAAAAATATATCATAGTTATTCCAAAGAGTTCACCGTAAAGGAACTTATTTTTGCGGCGAGAGAAAATTGGAGCGTTAAAAAATATGTCCTTCATAAATAATTTATTATTTTTAGCACGCAAAAAAGAAGCAACGCGTGAGAGTCGTCGAATACTGGATTGAAACGGCACGCGAGTGCTTCAACATCGGTAACTTCAACTCGTTGATGGCCATCATCGCCGGCTTAAACATGTCGCCGATATCACGGCTGAAAAAAACAGTAAGTACAAATTAGTCGTAATCCCCATAAATCGACCGCAATGGAGGGCCAAAATGAATTCTTCAGCGGTGGGATTCTGAGCGGAACTGCCGAACTGTCGTAATTGAATTTTTCCGGCGCGCTTTCCGCGAAACCGACGAAATGTTCACTGCGCGATCTGGGTTAATTGAAAAGTTTAAAGTCACTAACGTTCTCGGGAATCACCTAATTACCGCATCAGCTTTTTTTTCTTTGCCGCTTTCACGTTCGCCACTTTTTGTCAAGTTGACGTGGATGAAAGGGCAAAAAAAAGGGGGGAGGGGCGGGACGAGAACGATCGCTTTGTCCAATCCAGAGTATTATTTGCATTTCGAACAAAGTTTCAAATAAAAGATTCGTCGCTTTTTTGTTTTCCTTTAATTCAGTGATGAATTTTTTGGACCCGTCAATCTAGACATTTGTGTTTACTGAATGAAACGCTTCGTAATAGATATCATAAAATTTAGACGGATTCTTTTTAGTCCCAGTCAATTTAATTGAATGCAATAACTTAGGAAATTAATCACAAAAGCTCGCGTTAGTTAGTATATCGTTAGTTAGTATAATATGCGGACTGCAATTTATTTTTCAAATGTATAAGTTTTCGTCATTTTTGTGGAACAATTATTGGGATTAAAATATAATAGTGCTCTCACAAATTCAGAGAGATAAGTATAAACATTGGTGAAATGATAATTTAAATTTTAATAAATTAGATAAAGCAAATCTAATCGGGAAATAATAATTCTTGTTTAAAAATTAAATGTTTACTATACTAATATATAAATAATAATAACGATAATGAAATAATGAAGAAGATTAATTTTTTCCTTACAATGAGCTTTTTCATTTTCTGAACATAATTATAAAAGATGGTAAGAATAGAACTTTTATTTATGTCCTGAATTATTTATTTCTCATATTTTTTTTCTCCGAGTAGACGTAAAGAATTATGGAAGTGAAGTTATTTGTGTTATTTCTGTAAGCAGCACAGTGTTCATCTTCTTCTGTTCTCGTGAAATTTTTCAATGCTTACCGTTGATCTGTTTTTTATCTTTTTGTTTCTATTTTTTATTTCCTTTTTTTCATATTGATTTCCGCTGTACAGAAGCTTAAGAGTTGTTATAACTTTTCATAGAACTCCTGATAGGATATTTCTATGTCTTTTCTCTCCTTCTCTTTGTTATTTGAAATTTCCAATAGATGATGTACCCTAAGGTGTTTTGTGATAGCTTCAAATACTTTTAGTGCAAAAATATATAACTATACATCATACATAAAAACGAATAATTTTTTTAATCACTTAATTCTTCTTCTTTTATATTATTTTTCATTGTGTTTTACTCTAATATATCTTGCAATGTAAATTTAAAATTAAATAAATAGTTTCAAGCGAGTAATCCACAATAAACATTGACTTTCTCGTACACTCGTTCGTAATAATATTTTTTTGTTATTATTATTCGACCCGTTTATATTGATTTGCAGTAAATAAGAGAGAAATAGAAACTGTTGATGAAAGAAAGTCAATTTTTATTTAAATCTAATATTAAATGAAATAACAATTACCCAAATTTGGCTAAAATCGTGACAATTATTTTCAAGTAAAAAATTTTGATTAGAAAAATGTATTACTTTCAAACTCATTGCAGATTCATTGCAAGACTAAATGCACTTGTGAAACGCGTGTTGAAAAATATAGCGGAACAATTGTAATATAAGTAAAGAAAGATGCGCGCAATGTTTATGCGATATGATGTGACTTTAATATCACGTATTATACCATTTAAACCGCAGGTATGTCGATAAAAGTATTTGCTTCATAGGATTACCTTTTGATACATTTGTGGTAATCTAGAACGGAATTCCACCCGCTCAAAGAACGCTTTGAATCGTGAATGTAACTTGAATGAACATAAAGCCCTAGATCGTTACTTTAAACCTTTAACCATACTGAGATGGGAGGCACGAAAACTCCCAATTTGCCCCTACGATTGTATTCGCATACACACTTCTATACAGCCCATTGAAAAAAACATAAATTTCTGGGTACAACACCCAAGAGAAATTGCATCCTGTTTCAAACGTACAAGCAAACTTACAATTTAGTTGCAAGGGGATAACTTTAAATCTGATATCTTTGTTTCAAATACACATTTTTCCTTCGTCTAATACTGGGGTTGAAACAAAAATATAAAATTAAAGATTATTCCTAGAATTGATAAGTAAAACAAACATGATCCTATCGAAACACTAAGTTTTTTACGAAATTTCGTTTTCATACAGTTACATGTAATTTTAATAATTTTTTTTAATGAAGGCTTTGAGTTGATAACACTGCGTTTTTAGTAGTATAGATTTATATGATAAAAGAAAAAGTATTAAATTATTTTACATTATTTTACTATATACTTTATTCGTCAAACTAAAAATTAAATAAACTAAATAAATCAAATAACGTGCTTTTTTCAGTGGTCAAAAGTACAATCTGCGAAGTTCTCAATTTTAGAACATCAAATGGATCCCAGCAGCAATTTTAGCAGTTACCGTAGCACTTTGAAGGCGGCTATGTGGCGCAGTGCGGGAGCCACCGATGAGAGGCAGCGGATCGTCGTGCCGTTTTTCAGTCTGCTCGTTAAGGACCTATATTTCCTTAACGAGGGATGCAGCAACAAGTGAGCGATACATTCTTACATCTCTCGAAATTACCCCATTACCATAATTCCAAATAGTCGTGAAAACAAGATTAACCGGATTAACGTCTTAGATTTTTGTTGGCAAGACTCTTTTTAGTATACATCGAGCAACAACCTCCACGGAAAAACTTGAACAGCTTTATTTGCAAACGAAATCATAAGCAAGACCCCAACTAATTTAACAAGAAAACAAATTAAGATATTTGTGTTCAACTTGTATTGAACAAAATTATAATTCGTGACTTATTTTTTAGGTAGGGTCGCCGCGATAGTCAGTTACAAAAGTTAACATAATTCTGTTGTTAAAAGATTATATATCTACATGTCTCTACTAAGATATATTTTACACTATAATATTGTTTATTGATGATGATAGTGTCACACTTTGCATTTCTGGAACAACAAAAATTTAATATCATACTGATTTCACTTCATATTTTTAAGTAGCTAAAGTAATAATAAATGTAATAAAGAGTTCTTGTATAAATGAAAAATCACGTTACTTAATTTACATGAGAATTAATTTAAATTTAAAAAAAAAATGAAAAAATAGCATATTAGAAGTGAAGACGTGATCAAGCGGATAAAAACACGTGATCGTAATTAAAATGTTTGCAATGAAAACGAGCCGATTTAAGCTCGAGGATGGATGGGTCAAAATATGTGAAATAGTTTGACTTGATGCTACTTGCTTTTGAAACACGTCATTACCAGTTTCTACGAGTAAGTGTGTTAACTTATTAAAGTTCTAATGACAAAAGTTGCACGAAACTCATCGGCAATGATACAACTCGTGAGCTAGATTACGAAACAAGAAACGGAGTTCTTGGCGACAATGAGGAAATCACGGTTTCGGACTCCAAAAGAGAATTAGTCCGCGAATTGGGACTTAAAATTTTAGATAATTGCAAAACGTTAACATAACCGCGCGCTGATGTCTGTAAAGACAAATAATACTTTTTATGAATCAAAATAATCATTGCACCATTTCAATAAAAAGCGAACACTTTTTTTTTACTCTTCACGATTATTCTCCTGCATTTTGTTATTTATTGTTCCTTCGGCAAATTTTTCAATGCAAAATTGACAAAAGAGCGTGCTACAAAAGCTCCCGTTATTTAAGTTGGCACGAAACACAGTAACAAAATATCAGTTGTATTTAAAATGTGAAATAATGCGGCGTTAAACAATCGTGAAATTGCCCGTCCGAAACACCGTGCTCAAACGGAGAAATATTTATAAAATCGATTAAAAAAAATGTTGAATTGTCGTTAATTTCAGCATCAATACTCGCGAACAATCAATAAAAATGGTTTGCAAAAAAAGTATATGACTGTTCGACGTTGTTGCGAAATTTCAGTCGGATAGTTTGCGAATGGTTTATCGACGACGAGTGCGCGCCCGTGTACCGAGAACAAATACTTTTCCGTGCTGAAAACTGCTGAACATCTGCGACGATGCTACGTGAGCGCAGTTTACGTAGCCGTAACTTCGTCGACGCTCGATCGTTACCGGGAAAACTCACGGCAGAAGCCAACGTGAAATAGCAAAGTTCGTGGCTCGCGCTTTACTTTTTCGACGACCTCTTTCTCCGATCGAATCCCCCTCCCCCCTCCCCGCACCACCACTCGACGACGTATATTTGTATTTTTATCGCGGCAATTAAGATTTATCGACTCGAAGATAAGAGAAAACCCGCTTTCATACAGGACAAATCGAGAAAAGGTCGTAGGTTGAATGGTTAAAAATGATAACCAATGTTATAGGTGGTTTTCAATATATTTATTCCATCAGATAAGTGTTTTAAAACTGGGCCCCTTTTAATTTTCTATTATAAATAAGTCGCTTAATAATTTAACAATATTTTGATCAGTGAAACATTAACGATTGTCGTAGAACATAAAAATATTTTTTAAAATTCTATAATTAAAGCTTGAGAAATCTGAGCCATATATGAGGACGAGTCAAATATATACGGTCCCGTATTTGTGACCATATATGTCGGTGTGGCATACACGCTTATGCGTGTTACGAATCGAAGAGTAAAAATTAAATGCCACCGAGATCCGGTTAATATCCTTGGGGTTAAATGACAGCGTAAAACAAGTATGTTAAGCAGTAAAGGACAGATGTGCATACAGGGGTGACCCACTGTTTATGTCCGTTGCAGACTTCCAAACGGTCACATCAACTTCGAGAAGTTCTGGCAGTTGGCGAAACAAGTGACGGAGTTCATCGCCTGGAAGCAAGTAGCATGCCCTTTCGAGAAGAATCCTCGTGTTATTGCTTTCTTGCAAGCCAGCCCAATTCTCACAGAAAATGGTAAGTAAATATACATGAATTAATTGTCAATATAACATTATTAATAATAATTCCCAAGTATTAATAACATTCGAATTTATAACCAATGAATGTTTTTTTCTTCCGTTCGGAAATTATACAACTTGGTATCAATAATCTGGAAAGAATATTTAACAAACTTAGTTCTCTTAATAATAAAAATTAAATATTAAAAATATTTCTGTATGATTAAAATGTATTAAATTAATTATTACAGAGTATGTAATTACGTATGTGTCAAATAATAAAAATTTTAATGTTACATTTTCAAAGACAATGTGTTATAATAATTAAGATGATTTAACTTTAAATACTTATTGCACGAAATGAACTGCACTATAGTTGACTCTAAAACCAACTTTATTTTTATAGTTAGGATAACCGAAAATTTCTCCCAGTTATATCTGAAAGTTAATTTGTAAATTAAATTATAATATTTTAATTTTAATCGGCTGCATTTGAAACGTTGACAAGCACAAACAGACAAACAAACATTATTGACTTAATCATAATTTGTCATAAATGGTCCAATATTAGTAATCGTCTATCAATGCGACAGTGAATAAACCCCGAGATGAAATGCTAATCTATAGCCGATTATCAATATACTACCAATTCTAGTTCCATTCAAAACTAATTCAGCTGCCAACGGCTGCTAAAATCTATTAAATTTAAAATTTAACCGTCAAATTAATCTATTAAATTTAAGAGAATAAAATATAACTTCACGGAGAAAAATTATATAGTAATTTGCAGACGGGTGTGTACTTTTATTTATCAACCAAGTGTTTATTAAACATTCTTTAATGCAGAAGGATTAAACAAATGATTTAATTTTTTTAATCAACAAAATTTTCGTTTTAAATTAACACTTCACTATTTCAACATAGCATTCTAGTTAATGTGAACCGCAAAATGTTATTTGTAAAGCGATCAGTTTTAAACTAACATCATTACAATGTTGAATCAGCATGTAATTATGTCGAATCAACATCAGGAAATAATAATGTAAAATTCGTTGATATCACTGTGGTATTATGAAGTTGACATTACTTCAAATTTTATTTTGAAATGGAATTTTTTCCAATATGAAAAAGCAATTAAAAAAACATTTTTTTAGTTTCGTTATAAAAATATTTTTTTAAATTAGTTTTTTTCGCATGACTTTATACGGAATTAAAAGTTTAATATTCATTTTTTTCTTTATTATTTAAATTTAGTAGAAGATATAAGTGAATATTGAATTGAATTTTTATGAAATTCTATGCTTAAAATTCTGCTATTAGTTATATAAATTCCATTTTTATTTAATTTTATTATGTTTTTATTATTAATAATCTTATACTACTGTTGAATTTAAAAAGTTAAATGTATTTAAATTCTGTTCTCTGCTGCAATACATAAGTGAATAAATAAATTTATTGACTATCACAATCCAGCTTGGCTCTCACGCATAATATAAAGCCAGTGTGGCCTTTGACAGGACAATAAAATCAAATAAAAATGTAGTTTATGAAATAATAAAAAGAATTGAATTCTTTGCTATAACTATAAATGTATCTTCTTTAACATGGAGATGTAAAATTAAAAAAAATGGTTTACATACAAAAGTCATTTACAATGCTATCTAAAAGACACATATAAAATCTAAACATAAATGCATGCATTAATTTTATAACAATAAGAAAATTTAACAGTATATCTTTAATATATGATTTGGTAATTTGAACTATACCTAATTTTATATTGTGTGATTATATTTTTCACTAGTAATATTCTGCACAATATTATAACGTGCATCTAATATTCTTTAAAACTGGTATACGTTAAATTATTAGAACAACAAGTGAATAAAGAAGCAAAAGTGCTAGCAAACCACCATCAATCACGCATGTTCAATATTTGACGTCTAACAAATTGTTGTGTGCAATTCTGCTTCAGCTCTGGCTTTGGCATCCTTCGAGTGCGAACCACCAGATAACAATCCAGAGAAGGAACGTTACAAAGCTTTAAAGTAAGTAAAATCCATCAAACTTTTTCGCAAGTTCTTTTCGAAATCCATTCTCAATGATTTTTCACTTCTGCCCTATTACCGGGTACTTAAAATCTTAGAATGCAATCAAATGCTCTCGACTTCGCGTGTACGTTCGCATTGTTTTCGATCGAAATAAAGATCGAAATAAAGCCTAATGATTTCTGCCAAACAGTACAAGAAATACTTTGTCTTATTAATACGTACACATTTAACACAAGTAGTACTTTGTCTTCTTAATTTAACAAATAGCCAAACAATAAATTTAACAAACCATACATGCAATTTAAAAATATTTTATGTATTAAGTAGATGTCAACTTGACATTGCGATTAGTAAAATTGTTTTTAATGAAACAGATTTTCATTCTATTTTTATCATTTTTTTATTATTAATATTGTTACGTTATAAACATTTTTATCGCTAATTCTATCCGTTTTGTAAATAACAATTCGTATTATGTTATTATTATTAATAAAAAATTTACAACATTTTTTATTATTTAAAATAACGAGCCAACGTATAAAAATATATCTTTATTACATAATAAAGATTTTAATATTTCCTGTTCTTTTTTATAATAATTTTTAATGAAATAGTTTAATATTGTGTTTATTTGCATACCGTATACCTCATAAATATTTCTAATAATGGGTATCTCCATTATTTCAGAGTAACATTACAACGATTGTAATGAACACCATCGTATGTGCACATTGTGGTGAAGGTTGACAGGGTTGATTTTTAATGTAACACGATGGTCATAATAACACTTTATATCTCGGTTTCGGATGTCACCAGTTTAACATAAATACTCCATTTCCTGTCTCTTTGTTCGCAATATTGAAGTAATGTAATCGATGCAATAATTTCTTTAATTCGGTAACTAAATATATATAATTATTTTATTTTTTTAACTTTTAATCTTATACACTGAATAAGGTATATGTTTGGTATTGGGTATACGTATAAATAATTTCAGATGTATTGTGTAATTAAAATATCTCTAAGTGTGTCCCTATTAATACAATACGGGGAAAATGTAAATATAAGAATAATCTAATAATAAAAATGACTTGAACTTTTAACTTAAGAATAATAGTAAACTATTGATTCGTTTATATGGAAATTATAATATAAATTTTAGTATCATTATAACAATTTCTAAATTTTTCTTAAACTATTTTAAACAATCATTCCTATAACTAATTAATTGTCAACGTGTGTTCATTTTGGAACTAAATTTTAAAATGGTTTCAAGTTTGATGTTATGCAAGCACATGTATGGATATGTATTCGCTTACTTTTTCCATTCAAGTGCTGAACCGAGAAAATGTAATAGATTATTTTTGAAATGTTATTTTGAAATATGGTTTTTATTTTTACAGATCAGAATTGAATGCTCAGTGAAACTGCGCCATGGCAAACCACGTCGAATGGGAAAGATACTAACTAATATGAGTAATATATTGAATACATCTATATATAATTCGTAAAATATTAATATATTTATCGATAACGCCGAAAGTATTGTGAACAAATGGTATCGTCGATTGTGTGTATATAACTGCATACAATCTCTTATATCATTCGACTGTTAAGTCGGAAACATCAGTCCCTTATATGGTCGGTAACTAATTTCCGACCGAGCTGCACAACGCTCAAAAGGACTAAAATTCGATTAATCAGAGTTTATCATTTTTTCTCTTATTTTCTATACTTTATATATAGCCAACATCCAAATAACGGAATCATTTAAAAAGAAAGAAAGAAAGAGCAAAAAAAAATGATACCTCCGTTGTCGCGAAGTGTCACACACCATAAAAAAGAGAACATTAATGTTATCGAGGGCCTCGTAAAACGAATTCGAATCGACGAAATCCGCCACGTCAATGCAATATTTTCGCGTTTACTTTAATAAATGATTGTGTATATTGCAAGGCTTCCATCGATTCGAAGTTATCGCCATCTGATCAGCATACATTCCAAAATCTTAAGACGATCGCATAATCAATCAACGAGATCGCGTTCTAGCACTTAAGAATAGTTCCTAAGTCACAATCAAGAATCTCAAACGACACGCAAAAGTGTCTTTTTTTTAACATTTATTTATTATACAAATAATATGACAATATTTTTGTTACAAGTATCAACTTATTTTCTTTATTCATTTCAGACAGGTTTCTGATCATAGGGCAAAGAGAAACTTTGCATCGTTTTTGGTGAAATCGAGTTTATTATCATTTTAAGATTATTAATCTTGGAATGAATTCGATCAGTATTCTTTAATTAAGGACATTAAGGCTGCGAAAAATTCGAAATTTTGAGATTCTTGACACTGTGTTCATTAATAAGTGTACATAACGTTTTTTATATCAAGTAAAAACGAAAGCCTAAATTATGTTAAAGGCACGTTTCATTGGATTAACGTACTTAAAATCATGACGATATATTTAATCAAAAACGAAACTCGACAGTTTTTGAATTTATTTATTAGGAAATATTTAATGGAAATTTTTTAATTGTTTCTTAATCTTTTTTATTTGAATACAAATAAAAAAAAAACGAGCAAAACATTGATATTGAAAACCTCGCTGTAAGATTCTAAATGACATTCTACCTTTCTTTTTATATTTAAAGATTCGATTTAAGTAAACGAATGCATTGATAGGATTTAAAATTTGTATTTAAATTAGACAAAAAGAAGGCAGCAAATTTGCCAAACTACTCAAGCAAAGTTAAATTCCGTTTTTACATAACCAAAAGAATCCAGAAAATGTGACGTAGTAAAAAATGACCATGCCACTGTCTCATCATGTACATTTGCTTTTATATTCCATTTGTTTTGCCTAATCCATTTTATAGAATTAATTTATTCGTCGAGAAAAAACTGTCACAGATTTATATAGCATTCTAATTATACATACGTCAATTGTATTCATTATTACTAATGGGACAAACAACCTTAAAAGTCTGAAACTGAACATCAAATTTTACACGCATCTTTCATTAATCAAGCTATATTATTATCTGTCAAACATTCTTTACGTAACTTTTTCCTTTTTTTTATATCAATACCTAAAAACATGTGTTCTGTTGGAAAACATTTATATAAGATGTTATCGAATACTGTCGCAAGACGTTATATTTCGACTGTTTCAGATGAAATAAGAGAATTATTCTATCGATATCATGCAAACTGTACATAAGACTTGTGTATATATACATTTAAAGCACGTGATCGCACGTGTTTTAGGCCTTAAGAACAAAGTAAGAATTATTAAAATATAATTTAAGATATAATGGAAAATATCTTATAATTTAAAATATGGGAAGGAAGAAATTATAAATCATCGGAATATCCCTCGTGAAAAATGGGTCTGAATTTCTTTGCAAAAGTCTGAAAAGTTCCGAACAAACTGTAAAAATTGTAATTTCAGAGTTTTCCAGGATTTTGCAGAGATTTTCGGGGATGTTTTTCCATTAAGGATGTACGAAAGTGCCCAGTCCAAATGCATCTTGACATTTTAGTGCCTACAAAATGATAGTTTATCTTATTTCTGACGGTAAAGAAGAACGTTACAAATCATTCAATTACCTGTTTTGCAATTTTGGCGGTTAATAAGTTTCTTACTTCCCGCCACAACGAAAGGATATTTAGCGTGTAGAGATTTCTCAAATGAGAAAACAGTTATCTCCAATTTCAAGTACAATTCTTGAATATTTCATACGATACGAAATATCCGGTCGATAATGTTGGAATCCTCCTACTGAATTTTTAACGTCGGATGCACTAAAATTTTAAGATACACTCCCGAGTTTAGCGTTTACCCTTAGTTGCGTTTATCTTTTGCGAGGCATGAATGCGAAATCGCCCCGAGCAACAACCGCGATCCGACAAATTATATAGCATAGTTGGAATTCGTATTTGTACTTTTTTACTTTAGGATGAAAATGCTTTCTCACATTTGACTGGTCCTCAAATAGTTTCTCCCGGTTTTGCACGGGGCGAACAATTGTTTCCGATAGCTCTAATAACAAAATTCTTGCTTCTTGTCTAGTCATTAGCGGTTAGTCTAGTCTTAGCTTTTGGCCAAGGCAGGTACTGTTTTCAATTTGATGTTTGTGATTTTGAGAAATATCTTTTCATTTATGTATAATCAACGTCATATTTATATTCCCCTGAAATGGACTTTATTTATTGCTCTACATTCCTGTGATTCAAAAATTCAATTTCGTTTGTTACATCCTTGGTTTTGTGTCCCTTTATTTATGAATATGATAGTATTATCACCGAATTTATAAAACAAATCACATTAAATTTTTGAACGATTATACAGGTATTGTGGTGTTAACGAATATATTACATTTGTACTCTTGTTTCTGCGAAGACACGTGTACGCGGAGATCCTGCGATCTGAATTGCGAACTTTATTTAACGGCGAAACAATGCTAATTTATTGTTTGTTGGAACTGATAGTGGCCCTGACTAGGACCGATTGCTCAGGCGTATCGCTGCTGCAATATCTGAGCTACGTATTTGTTTGTTGAAAAATTAAGTGTTTGAGTCCATGTCGTGTGTTACGATCGACGGCACGATAGATGTTGCTGTGAACAGCAAGGGATGTGGGGGCGGGGTTCGTGCGAATCAAGTGTTTTAGAATCGGCAATCAATGTTGCATTTAAATCTTGATGAAAATCATCGTCCCGCCCTCCTATCTTATTGACCCAATCATTAATAAGACACTCAAGCATCTGGTAATACTTTGGTGTCCGAATCCTTTGTCCATCCTTTGTACTGATTTAGAGTCAATTCCCCTTTCAACCGGTTAATAACATGATGATACCTTGATATGCGGTTACGTATTTTCCAAGTTGTGACCGATCTTGTTATTTTCGAACTCTTTTGCTTCGCTCGCGTTCTGTTTCGCGATGATAATGGATAGGATTTTTCGTTGTCCTTTCCCTGAAAATAACAAATTTTGCACAATATCAATTATTGCGTTTTGACTTTTCAGCTACGAGCAACCAAACATAATTGGGACGGTAAGATCAGGCGCTATTAAGAACTTAACGTGGATGTTAATATGTTGAATATCTAAGTCGAGTTGTACTGACCCTGTTAATAAAAAAAATCCGTATTTTCGGCCGCGTTCATGTAACGTGATATTGGACCTTAACGGGGACGGTGCCTGTATGCTGGCGCGACTCGTGTCCTGTTATTTAAGCTCGCGTCTTATGATGAAAACGTATTATGTACTATAATTAACAACGGAGACTATATTTTATATTACTTTTTCGACAAAAAGATTGTATTTTATATCACATAAAAATGTTTGTCACAGGATATGTTTTCATATTACTTTTCATTTCCTTATTTTGCAGGTTTTATTTTCAGGCGCAGTTTAACGGATATAATCGGTCTATGTCGCGCATAACTGGTACGTCGAGTCATTTGCAAAATAATGCAAAATAAATAAATAGTTTTTATTGCTATCATTTGGGTGTTTCAAAAGGTGTCAATGTTTTATCGCAAATGTGATATATTCGAAAAGATTATGATTGTAAATATAGCGTAGAATCGAAAACATGTAAAGCGGCAATTACAATTTCTGTAGAACCGATGTCTTAAGAAAATAAAGATCGAGATAACAATTTTGTTTACCGCTTTGTTTACAGCTTTCCCAGAGATTCCCACACTTTGTTCTCGATCCACTGGCGATAGTGCGATACTCGCACGTAAACTCCAGGTTTGTTACGTCGGCCACAACTCTCGCCCCAGCTGGTCAATCCGTATAATGTGAAAACACCTAAAATTTAAGCGAAAGGGTTTTAGCTATGTGCACCTGCACACAAGGCATCAAGGAGTTTTGATTTGAATCGAATATGCGTTAAACGGAAATACTCGAGCAATAACCGTATCAAGAATACGTCGATTTAATGATGTTACCGTTTTCGAAGCACGCGAGAGGCCCTCCTGAATCACCTCTGCAAGTATCGACACCTTCATCAAGATACCCTGCGCATACCATTCCATCTCTCAAGCCTCCTTCTCCATAAACATGCTCTGCGCGGCACAGTGATTGATTTAATAAAGGTACCCAACCAAATCTCAATTCTACAGAATGCCCTGTAATTAATAAATTTCTATTAGCCTAATATATATAATATTATAAATATATATACATTATATTGGACAGTATATTGCCTTATAAACTTAAAGCGCAACTTTAATTACGTATTCAGTCGTATATTAAATAAACAATTACGTAAAAGTCATATATTATCATTTTGAAAAATGATATTAGAAACTTGAAATTTAATAATACCAAACGCACATATGAGACTGCTTTCAAATAATATTTTCTCTTCTTCTATTGCAACTTGCATTAATTGCATTAATATGCATGAATCCGCAAATATAATGAATTATATAAGATGTGGATAATTTAATTATTCTTCAAAATTTAAATTGTAGTTTAATTTACTAGGTTCATTTATCAAAAAAGTAAGTTTCATTGAAAATTAATTGAAATTGAAAAAACAATTCAACATTAATCGTACCCTTTAAATAATGGGATATAATGCAACAAATTATAACGGATTCTAATTAACCCACGAACACTATTTATCTCCAATGCTGTGTAAATTTTATATAAGCTAGAATATTCCATTGGAATTTAAACATATAATATATGCGTTCAGTAAATAAACCACGCATTGTAATTATTGATCAACCTGATCCTTCCGATGTCGAACCGAAACCACTAATGGTGCAATTTAATCCAGGAGTGTAAGGTGTATTCTCATGAGGCAAGCAAATAGGCATAATGTCCTTTCCTAAAGGCAATCCAGTCCCCTTAAGAATCACCAAAGCTATATCATTATTGTACTTATGACCCTTTCCAAAATCTTCATGAATATAAAAATCCTCGATATATGCCTCTGCTTCGCTTCCTTCGTCTTCCTATTATATCAATTAAATATTTAATTGTTTAAACTTGATGCTTTTTCTTTAAATATTGATAATGAAATCCTTCGCTCTAATATTACTTATAAAATATTGCAAAATATTAAAAGTTACACTGTAATTCACACCAAACCATATAACTCCAATCAATATTTAATAGCTCATTTATGATTAACTTTTTGCTTTAAATTTTATGTAGCGTTACATTGGCAAATTTATATTGTTTAACTTAGTTTACCTCACTGTTGTAATCGCCCGCGCGAACGAAGTATGAACCTTTGTTGTAACGGTGTAAACAATGCGCTGCTGTTAACACGTGAATAGGCGACAACACCACCGCACCGCATAAATGGGTAGACCGAGTGAACGCACGAAGCCGAATGCTCGCCTTTACGGGGGGAAAAAAAAAAGAAAATATTCAACAACAAATGTCATTTCAATGCAACAGAAAACAAAGTGTTGCATATAAATCCGACAAACCGTAGAAAAACCTAGATCGTTAATTTTACAGTCCGCGTCGTAAATTTTATGACGCTGACTGTACATGTTGAATCCAAGTTTTCCCCGGGGAACTGTCGAATCATTCTTTATTCTTTTCCTTAACATTTCAAACTCGATAAAATCAAACCTTAATACAAGAATTCAATTTGCCATACAAATTCTTGGCGTTAAAAATTGAAGATTCCTTTTATTAAAGTTATACTTGATAATAAAGAATGTTCACTTTTTAATATTAATTTCGATCGTATATATTGTTGCATTAAAGGGCAGAAAGTTATAAAAATAAAGAAGAGATTACCTGCCAAGGGTACGTTCCCTTGGGTGCAATATTCCCCTGAACAATTTTACCGAAAATTTCTTCTTCCACGTCAACAAAGTTATCTGGTCTCAATCCACAGTGCGTCGGTAGAATTTGTCGGATGTTATGTTTTTTCGCCGGTACTTCTAATGCAGGCTGTCAAAGATAAAGAGACGACAACAAGTTAGATTGAAATAAACAAACACTGCTTTGAAAGTACATTTATTTAAATTTCAAAAACATACACAAGCATAGCACATAATACCAAAGCTCACTGCGTTAAAAAATATACGTCAATAAATAATAAAATATACGTCATGTAAGAAATAATAAATCATTTGCGTAACTTGCGTTACTAGCTCAACGCGTTACTTTTTTTCGCTTTTTCATTTTTACCTCGGCTGTTCTTTCTACGAATCCCGGGCTACAAATTACTCCAACATCTTCATTATGGCCGCAATTGTGTGTACCCCACGTATTGAATTGGCAATGATAAAGTTGTATTTCACTTCCCCGACAAAATACCTGAGAATTTCATTAAAATTTTAATTAAATGCTGCTTTTCTGTCTAAATTTTAATTTAATCACTATACATATCAAGGAAAAATAACATCGAAAAGTATTATCAACGTCACGAATAACATTAAAAGAAAATTCATATTGTTTTCAGTTTTGAAAGACTATTAGTTAGTATATTTATCGCGTAACCATTATTGTTTTAAACCACTCTTTACTCAGCAGTATAACCGACATTATTCAATTATACTGCTGTTTCTTTCGTGAATTTCGCCACTCGTATTTTCCATAATTTCTATACCATCCCATTCTATATTTTTTACTAAGCATTTTAGAAAATGTTTCGTTTACCGAATCCATCCAAATAGGTCCAGATCCAGGACCAAAATAACCATCTTTCACAAAAGACGCGACTCCTCCATAACCCAAAGAATTGCATATAACTTGAGCAGAATTCATGTTAAAGTCATCATCGCAAACTGTTCCCCAAATTCCATGGTGTCTAACTTCAACTCTTCCTTCCATTTGATTTGATCCATTCACCAAACGAATTTCGAATGGTTTCTAAAAATTTAAACAATTTTTCGTATTCGTACTCTTCAACTTAGTTTATCAACAGATAGTATGTTTCGGTAAAAATCAGATAAATCAATTACATCACAATATTGAGGACTTTCATCTGCATCGTTGGGACAATCTTTAACTTCATCGCATAGATATGTTGTTGATATACATTTTGAACCATCACCGCAATCCCACTCATCAATTGCACAGTTGGTATCATTTGCTTTGCAAACTACGCCTGCGGCATTGTCTGTATCACATTTATGGGAGTTCCAACTAGAATGGAAGCAAAGCTTCTATTAATAATTCACGAAAACTAAAAAGAACTGCTTAAAAATTCAGTAGTTTACCCTTTAAACTGGCACTCCCTTAAAGAAGTTTCGTTGCCGGTACAATTTAGTTTACCGATCATAAATGCTGAAGGGGAAGCCATTTTTTCAAAGTATCCCTTAGGTTTCACTTCCAAAGCACCATATTTAAATCCCAGTTCTTTGCAAATAACTTGAGCTTTAGTAATATCGAAGCCATTGCTGCAAATTTGACCCCATTTTCCGAAAGCTAAAATTAAAGATATTAACCATGTATTATATTTCTAACGTATTTTACTATACCATTCGAAATAGTGTAAAGATCACTGACGATATCTTCCAAACGTCAGAAGGTACAATAAATTTCACTAAGTTTTTTCTTCATGTACATTGTACACGTTAAACTATTTTATACTTCTCTTAACCTTTAATTTCTATTCTGCCTTGATTAGGTTCTTTTGATCCAGCAAGACGAATTTCATATTCCATATTCTCTTGTGTGCACAAATTTTCATCGGTCTGATCTCCGCAATCATCTTCACCGTCACATACATTAGCTTGATTTATACATTTATTGTTATTGCAAAGGAACATGTTTTCACAATTTATCGATGTTGAATCAAGCTCATAATAGTCGAATCCTATAGTTGCTTTTAATGCACCAGACAAGCCAATGTTGCTATCGCTTAATATACATATTTTTTCGTCAGCTCTAAAAACAAGAATTATTAGTAATAAAATACAGATAAAAGATTTTTCTTTTTAAAGTGAAACTTTTTCAATGTCTAATTTTGTACAAAATATATTAACAGTCCAAGAAAAATTAAGTTAAAACTTGCAAATAAAGTAAATGTTATTCAGATTGAACAAAAAACTGTACATGAAAATTCGATTAGTCAATTTTTCGTTGTTATACGAAATTTAATTAAAAACTTTCGCAAAAAAATATAACAGAATTACTTCACATTTTTACGCACGGAGAAATTATCTTTACTTTTCCGTTATGAATATATTTCTAGTAAACGAAAAGCACGAATATTCTTCAGTTAAATATTATCGAAGATAACAATGTTTATATTTAAACATTATTATAATTATTAACAAACTGCTTCTACGGATACGTATTTATTATATTGAATTCGAGATATACTTGTAAGTAAAAGAGCGACAAATAAAACTGGCTTCCTTGCAGCGTTTAGCGCAAATATCAATTGACGTGTTAAACAACTTTTTGACGTCGTATCCTATAAGTTTGTGCTTTGCAACTTTCTTGAAAAACCTCAAATGTAACGAACAGATTTCCTCGTCCGCTCCGTTCATACAATCCTGAAACGAATGATTGATTTTTAAGAATATATTTTCCCACTTTTGGTACTTCCTGGTCTAGAGCTATAATGTTATCTTAAAAACTAATATATAATTGAAGGACTATTTTTTTTTTTCATTAAAATATAGAGATCGTTTATTAATTTCTAATATTTACTTTTTCCCCATCGCAAACCCAGTTGTTTGGAATGCATTCATCGTGATTTGGCGAGCATTTAAAGTGATTTGGTTGACAATTATTATTAGGACTACTTCGTAAAGAACCTGAAATAATAATTAGGAAAAGAAATTAGTGAACATAAATAATTATAATTAAAAGCATTTAATTTAAATAATTAAATTTCCCCACTTCATTTAAAGGAGTATCATACTTCTTAAAATCACTCCAATTTAATAATATTTCACAAATCATAAATCACAAAGCAAAAAAAAATTAATTTATTTTTACCAGATTTTTTGTAAACGGGTGTATCACAATATTCTTTGTCACCATAAGGTTCGGCAAAACACCATGGTTTCGTTTCAAATTTAGGATTTGGTAACCTGCAGAAATTATGTTGCATAAGTTCCGCTCTAACCTTTGCACTGGGAACCTATAACACACATCTTAAGTCAATGTAATAATCCACTCAAAAATTGTGCTCATAATAAGCGATTTACGAAAGGAGCTTATCAGATAATTGTCGAGTTCCCACACACCATATACATGATTTTAATTTCGGGTAATAGAGATCAATTGCTATCCATAAATAATTAGCAATTAGCATGCAAATGAATGCAAAATTATTGTTACAGTATAGGAATCGCATGCTTTCGACATTGATGAATAAAATGGGAAAATAAATTTTTTTAACTAACGGTCCACATCAAAGGAAGTGCAACCCTTTTATCGGCCCATGGAAGGCATTTATTCCCCGATAACGTCACACTCATATTTCTGGAACATTGATTGTCTTTGCTACTAACGCAACCTGCATTTAGAAAATACTTCTTTAATACATTTCATCTACGAGTATGTGTTCCATGTTAGATATCGTTTTAGTACTTTTAATGAATATGCAGCATTTTATATTTTTAAATTTCGTATTAATCCCAACTAATTAATATTTTAACTGGACACATTTTTCAACAATTTCCTACAAAAATAACCGTCAAATAAATTAGCACTTTTTTGTCCATATAAGCAATTTTCTTCAAATTTTATAATGGTTTATTTTATATAATTGACTTTTTTTATTGACAAACTCCATTCGGATGTCGGACGAAATTAAATAATTGAAACACTAATAGACAAAACTATTTTAATTAATTTCTTTATGTCATTATTATATATAAAAATATTGGTAAAATCGTGTGAGATGAAAAATTGTGTAAGAGGAAAAATATATAGTAATAATTTTGTACAGTGTGTTTGTGTTTGAAATATGTTTATTGTTAAATGAGTCAGAAAATTAATGTAATTAATAAATTGGATAGGATGCGCTGGATAAATTATAGAGGCGTTTTTATTTTTGTGTTGTATAAATTTCCAATTGAGTATAATGTTTGTAAACAGTGTAATTGATTTTAGTCTAACAAGTTATGTACATAAATTATTCGAATGTTTTCGTATTATAAGTACGAAAAATAGATTTTTGTAAATTATGTATTATTATTTAAAACTAGTATTGTGTTGGTATTTTTTAAAACGTGCATTTGTTGAATAAAAAAAATATGATTTACATTAGTTGCTATATATATTAAATAGCATGTATAAAAACAATATTTTAGTAACTAGTAGTGAATATAATGACATAATGAACATTCAAATATAAAGTTGGGAAGCTTGCAAAAAATTTAATTTGCACAAAATTGAAACTATAATAAAACGTTTAAATCGTATGATGTTATTGAAGTTAATATGAAGTTAATAATGAAGTTAATGATAGATCTGTTGCATATAATCACAGGGTCTCTTGCAAATAAATGAATGTTTCTCATTTCGTAGGTCACAAATCTCGGCATCCCAGAAGAAATAATCTGTCATGCAATTCTCCGTAGGTCGATTGTAACAAGGGAACAAACGTTTCATAATCACACAATAAACTTTGTCATTTGTTACAGGTTTTTTTCCAGTACCGTCCCACTGCGGCCACCAATTCTCAAATCTAAAAAAATTTATGTTTAATTATTTATTTATTTACAAGTATCTGAAACAAACTTAAAAACTTCCACTCGTTATATTTGGCCAGATATATTTCATTTATGCTACAAATATTAATTTTACAAAAAAATTTCTTGTTATAAAATTATAAAATTGAACATACCTGTAAGTAGTACCTATACGCTCCCAAATCCATACGGTTGCATTCATCACTTGGATGCCTACACCACCAGTCATAACGGAGGTGACATTAGGGTTATTTTGCACTAACCATTCAGAGATGAAATCGTTCTCCTTTTGATCTTCAATATCAATTAACGACGAACCGAACCAATTTTTACAGTACATTGAAGCTGCTGTTTGATTGTATCCTTTTTCAGGACTTGCAAGATGATAACAATTATTTCCAAAAAGAACTTCATTTTGTTGACAAGTTTTTCTTCCGTAATAAGGGTCGCACGTAACACCTACAGCATTCTTTTCCAAGTCACAGTTCGACTCGTGGACGAATCTTCGGCAGAAAAATATTCGTATTATTTTATCTTATTAAAATCCGTTCGTATTAATAATAATAATATTAAAATTTGATTTTGAAGAATTATTATTATTATTTAAATGAACAACACATAACTTGAATCTCATGGAAAATATCAAAGTATTAATAAACGTTCTACAATTTTTACTGTACTGAACACTAATAAATTGTATAAATCTTCTACTCTTTCGACTATGAATTTAATAAAATACAGCAGTATTTACGACCTTTTTTTGATTCGGAAGGTTTAGTTTAGTTTCTCTTACTTGCAATCAAAGAAATCTGGTGAATTTTTATCGCACTCAACTCTGTTTGCCGCTACCGAGTAGTTTGTAATATTTTTGTACATAGTTTTTCCTTGCCAATTGTTGTTAGCCTTTCTGTAATATTTAAAAATTTGCTTTAATATTCTCATAAAATGAAATTAATTAAATCCTATAATAATGAAAAAATCTCTGTTAACTAATAAAATTTTTCTTCGTAATGTTCATTTTCATTTACTTCATATTAAACAAATTGTAAAATAATCTTACCGATATCCAAGTTTCTTGCAGACATAACTGGCTTCCAGATCGGTCCAGCCCATTTTTTCATCACAAATAGTAGCCCAATTTGATTGTGCTCCTCGAACTTCCACGTAACCGTCTGCAGGACTTTCTCCTCCTCGCAATCGCAAGTACTAAAATTAATATTAATATAAATTTTCATTTTTATATATTTGAATTATTGAACGTATAAAAATATTTAATTTTTCATAGTACATACCTGGCCAGATAGAGGTGTCTTTGGATTGAGGTCTGAATCTTGATTAATGGGCATCACTCCTGGTACATAGTAACTTGGAAATGGTTTCTGTTCTGTAATAAATAAAGGAAAATTAATGTTACACAATCTTAATCTAAACATTTAATCTTTTTACCAGTAAAAAAATAACTTGAATAATATTAAACAAAAATTATTTTATTTTATATGAAAAATATGTACCTTTATGTTGATATATACTTTTGTCTTGGTTTGATTCGGATTTCTTATCAATTTTCATAATCACTGACTCGGATGTTGATTCAATAGAATCAGTTATAAATTCAAAACTTTCTATTGGCTCGTACGGTTCCTCGGGAATATCTCCACGGTGAAACTGGAAGTAAAAATTATGTATAAATAAATGAACAATAAATATTTAACATAACAAAAATTGAAATTTTAAAAATGAACATGGTAATAAGACTTCATAAGGAAATTAAATAGTATAAATTATTTACATTATCAGAAGCCAAAGTTGGAGGTTTATTTGTGTGATAAATTATGTATGTAGGTGTAGTCGAGGGCTTCACAGTTGTAGTCGAGGGCTTCACAGTTGTGGTCGAGGGCTTCACAGTTGTGGTCGAAGGCTTCACAGTTGTGGTCGAGGGCTTCACAGTTGTAGTGGTAGGTTTTGAAATTGGTTTAGGTTTCTCAGTTGTTGATGCTCGAATCCAATCAAAAATCAACCTAGGAGGTTTGGGCCTAGCGCGTTGATCTTGCATCGTACCATTTCCATAATCAATTACCGAATAATTTTCTACGATTTCAATTAAATTCGGATTTTGAACATTAACATCACGGATCGGTATTGTTTCTCCTGAAAATTTATTTACTTTATAAATATCGTTTTCAACTAAATAATTTTACTTTGCAATGTTTAATAGTTTACCCTTTTTAGTAGATGTATTCCTGGGAGGTTGACGGTTGTCTATAATATCTAAAACAATTTATTAATATATTTTGACTTAAATATTAATTTAACATTAATAAGAAAAGATAAATGAAAATCAAGCATATTGTAAATAATATCTAGAGTTTTATAAGTGCATTCCAAACTTTGATACAATATCAAACCATGCAACTTTGACTCTCGTATAAAATGCTATAAATTAGTACAGTAAAAAAATAAACGTCCAATATAACTCCAACAAAATAACCTTTCAAGAAAAGAAATTTTTAACAGGATATTAACGGAAAACATAATATTATATTATTCTATAGTACATGAGAAAAATATTAGTTAAACAATTTACTTATACAATTTTCTGCATTCAAAGTTAGTAAAAAACTATAAGCATACGGTTATTATGTCGGGGATTATTATCTCAAAAATTGTATTTTATTAAAGTATTATTTTTATTTTTATTTTATATCCACTATTTCCACCATATTATTTAAATTTTGTTTCTCTGTCCATGCATAATCATGCTAAGTATATCATTATACCATTATAATTCATAAATAATTAAATCATTCACATGCCTATAGTAATTCATGATTACATTGTATAAACTTTAATGATTATCATTAATACCATTCCACTAATACCACTGCTTGAACCGACCAATTAATATTAAGTTTGCTTTTAAACTGAAAAGTTATTTCCATGCTTAGAACTCGTATTATAATTTTGTAATTAATTTGGTCAATTATTGTTTCGAATTTGCATCTCAAACCATCAATTAAAATATTAAAGCCATTCCTCTTTAATAGTAAAAGTATCACCTTGATTATTACGGTTCCACTTTGAACCAATTTTTAATATTGACTGATCTATCTCACCCACATAATCCGAAGAAGAATTATGTCTTTCTGATAGCTTATCTTCGCTTTTTGAAATTGGTCTCCGTATTGAAGTATCATTTTGTTTGCCGAACTTATTTTCTTGATTAGTCGTCTGTACTTCAAATGGCAATTTATAATTGGCATCAACATTTTTATCGGCATTCAAAGGTGGAGGCCATGGTTTAGCACTTTTAATTGCTTTGTTATAATCGTCGGAAATTTTATTATATTTCCGATCGGACTTATTTTTATTCGTTCCGTTAGATACATAAGTTGAATCTAGTTCGGCTTTATTGTGATAAATATTAGGTTCCCTGTAATTGGGAAATATATGCGGGATTTCGAAATTCGTTTCTTGACCCTCGCTGTCTGCGGGACCTTGAGGTTTTCTACCCATTGTATTTATATTATCTTGTCCATCTATCGAACGATTAGTTTTGATCCAAGCGGGAAAAGTACTGTTTTTGTTAGGAGGTACAGTTGGAGAGTAAATAGAATGATTTGAGTAATCAGATATAGAATTCTGAGACGAATTAAAAGAGTTTGTTAATTGAGTTTGATTGCAAGGGAATTGTGAAGTACCATTATTTGAGCATAGTGTCTGATTAGAACAAATCAGAGCAATTAATGCTTTAATAACTGGATTTTCGGACGATGTATGTTTGCATTCAATGTAATCACTTGAATTAAATTTCACTTGTTCCGAAGCAACATGTTTGTCTTCTCTTGAGTAATTGTTTTGATTTTCAAATTGATTAGATTTATAGTTATTACTGTTATTACTACTATTGTATGGTTCATAATGAGTGGATACATTTCTGTTATTTTGAGTCCCCGAAAAAATTGACGACGTCGAATTGTAATTATGATTAATACTGGGCTTATAATGAGTGGATGGAACAGCAGGATTGCGATTATAATTATTGTTATGGTGATTATTGTGATGGTGATTATTGCGATGATGATTATGATGGTTGAATTGATTATGATGATTATTATGGTGGTTGTGATGATTGTGATTATTATCATAATTATGATCACCATAATTATTGTGACTATTTTCGAGTTTGGTTTCTGAATCATGATAATGGTTCAATGTAGGTCTGAACTTGGGATTATAATTAATAGCTGGATTAACCGGATTACGATTTTCAAAAGTAATTTTACTCTCTTCTGAGTCATTACTAGGATATTTATTGGAATTACGATTTAAAAATCTTGAAGGAATATAACGCTGGTGATCGCTTGAATTACCATAATAATCATGATTACGATTACTATTAATATTATCATCATTATGACGATGTTTATTATTGTTATTATAATAGCTTTGATTAAATGAATTGAAACTGTGGTAATAAGACGGGTGGGTTGGGATATTGGAGTGAAGATTATTAGGATTGAATGGTGGTTGATTTAAATTGTTAGTGAAGTTTCGGGAATTTTTGTTTCCTGGATTGGAAATATTCCAAACCTTCGGTTTACGATGACTGCTTGAAGAAGATGAAAATATATCATCTACAAGAATAGGAAAATTTATATTGATTATGATACCGTTAGGATTATCACAATCTTTTTTTTTAATCTTTTCCTTTTTGTATAAATTATAAACTAGGGAATTTTAATTTTGATATAGTAATGGACTCTATGATGGAAATCAAATATCAAACGTTCAGAATTAAAAATAATATCACGATCATATGGCCTTTTATAATTATTATAACCATAATTTTAACTATAGCAGTTAAAACTTATTCCTGATAAAAAAAAATTTAAAATAGACAAAAACTATATTTGGACGAAATGATAGTTGTTTTGTCCAAATATTTATCTCTGTGTAGAATAAAATATTCATGATTGTCTGTTTGGCAAGAATACATAGTAATCGAAAGTAAACTCTAATTGAATGGAAGAAGAATTTGATATTTTACCTTCTTTTTTGTGATTGTTCGATGTATTTTCAGGTTGACGATCTGAAAATGAAGAAACAATTATTAATATCTTTGACTTATGTATAATTAATATACGTGGAAACAATTAGTCTAGTAATAATATGAACATATTTTAACAAACCAATCAAAAAATTAATAACTTTAACATTGAAAGTTGTTAATAATTCGGTAATTACAATTAAATATCTGTGTAATCTTTTAAAATACGTTAAAATATAAGTATGTTGAAAAAGTACCGTTACCAAAATGTACTGAAATTATCTTAATTATGTATTAAAAATTATACCAGTTGTAAGATTTAACATTAAATTAACATTAAATTAGTGAACGAAATACATTTCACATTAGAATTCTAAAAAGAACCAAAGTCCAAGAAAAACTTTTTCTAATATCATTTTTGGGCTATTAATTTTTAGTCCATTTCAACATGTATCAGAAGATGTATGAATATATTATCATGAAATTGAACATAGTTAAAATTTAATACATAAGTATTAAAATGGTAACTTTATTTTAAATGTTACTTACATTTGATGGAGCAGTTAGCCCTTTCAGGAAAGTCACAAACAAGTACACTTTCACTGAAATGCGTTTCTGGTGCACAGTCTCGAATTAATTCTTTTCCAAACTCGCATTGTATAAATTTGGTACAATCCGTGTCGTGAGGAAAATATCCCCATTCTAAATTTAAACATTTATTTTTCTGAAATAGATAATTTTTTTATTACTATTAAAAAATATAAATCAGCGTCTTTTTAGATAATATATGCTAATGTTATGGTCCAGTAATTAGATTCCATTTTTACATTACTTTCACAATAAATTAATATGTAGTTTTCATTTTAACATGTTGGTAGATACCCTATTAGCGAATAATATGAAATTTTCGTAATAAAAAAATATACTTGGAATATTATCGCTGTTACGTGCTATGCATATTATATGTCCATTTCATATATCAGCCTCACATGACTTAATTATTTTAAACATTCCTAAAAATATACACTAAAAGAAATATCACAGAAAAAATTACTGCTTTTAACTGTCTTTCAGAAGTATATCCGTCTTTCACTAAAAATTACAGTTTTTTAAATGCTTTTTAGCTTTTATTAAAGTTTTAAATGAATTGATAAATGAAACAGACAATTTTCCTTTTAAAAAACAGTAATTTTAACTGATAGACAGATATACACATTTGAAACACAGTTAAAAACAGTAATTTTTTCTGTGATATTTCTCTCAGTGTACATACCGAGTACTTCACAGCATATTTCTGGGAGATTATTTAATATTAAATAATGTTATTCGCTTATAGGATTCAGATATTTTTTTGACTTATTTGTTTAATATTTGGACTTATAACATTATTAATGCAGCGGACGTAGGATTAGCACGCCAGACTGTTAAACTAAATATTATCCTCATAGTGACTTGGATTCGCGTCTGTTCCATTTCCCCGAAATAATCATTCACCCCAGGTAACACAAATACCTGGGTGAATATTTGTCCAAGTACCACTTAATTAATGTTAATCAGGTGTTTTTACTGTCGTTTTTCACTTACTATTTACGACCCTACAATTCATCATATCACGCGTCAAACCTGCACGTTATCTGTGCACTTGATCGCCGTCGTCAAATAGTGACGTCGTTTGTTTACCAAATTAATGCGCAAACATATTATAGCGACATTAAATTCGTAACTGCGATGACATTGCACGATCGTACCTGATTCAAACGTGCGAAAAAATTGCGCACATCGCACTTAAAGCACACGCTGCAAATTTTCTGGACACTTACACGACATAATCCTTGTTGAAGCACAAAGACCGCCAAAAAGCACAAAATTAACTGTAAAGCGTTCGATCCCATTTTCGTGACTAGAGCTTCGAGGAATCAGCTTTGCAGGCCGCAACCAGACTACAAGTTTTCAGGCGGATGTTGTCGACGAAACTATTCCAAGACGTATCTGCTGGTACACACCATAACTGTGGAAAATAAGCGCTGTTCAGTCACTGCGGAAAGGTTATCAAAAGCTTTGGCTCAAAGGTCGACTCAATAACATTGTCAAGTCGAACTCTTTCAACATCCATTTTCTCATGGACCGCGGATGCCACGCGTTTGTCATGCGTTAACTTTAAACCAATTTCTAGTCGACGGTCTTTAATCGAGCAACGACGTTGACAATGAAACGCGTCTTGTTGTCGGTCTCTATCTATGATTATCATGAGAAACAAATTGTGGTGCCGTTGACGATAGTCAACGCGTGATACATCGCAACTGGCATTCGGTGATTATTGTAAACTCCAGTGGATACGCACGTTTTATATGTTTAGTTAAGTGTCTAAATACGATAAGTAATTTTATATTGGTACAATAAGAACAAATAGTAAATATTTAATTAAACCAACGTAATATATTGTTAATTTAAACAATGATAAATTCGAGAAATCGACTTCTTTACTTTATAAAATGTAGATCGTTGCGTTCGTGAATGAAAATAAGCGACACAATTTCTTTGTAAAATAAAGGAAAAAATAAAATATAAATGTGTTGTATAGGTGGTTATAAAGAAAATGCTTGAATAGATATCATTTCTTGTCTATTTTTCTGACTTTATCGGTAGTCCGGTGATATCAGGGATTAAATTGAATTTAGTATCAAACAAAGCCGTAAATTTTTGCCGAATTTTCAGTGAATTATATTTGTGTTGATCATGTGTTTAACCAGTTTATCATCGGTTATTTGTGAAATTTTACTAAAATTTATAAATGTTGCTTTACGAACAATGCTGATTGAGTTACCGATATCAATGAATTGTGGTGAAATATAACGGAGCTTTTTTTTAGAATTTCTTTACATTCTTATTGGCCTTCTTAGAGGTAATTAAATTTACTACAAAAATAAATCTAAAGCTCTTACGAGGTAGCAAAATTTATATATTATTTTCGGTTTTATATAATCACTTTTACTTCTTTTCGATTAATTTGTCATAATATAGCTACTTGTAATAATTATTGATGTTAATTTAATAATAATCAACGAACAACAATACCATTAAGTTACAATTAATGATTAATGCAAAATAGAACATGACTTCAGGTAATATATTATAACAAATTAAAAACTAATAACGTTAATTGGATTAAAATACAATATATTTTCATTAATTTATTTTCTAATATTATTATGAAAACTGAAGTAAAAATAGTTTTAGCATTCTAATTTAAATTGCAAATTAATATTTCTTTTTAATTAACTTTTCGAGATCTTAAAAATTATCTTAAAAATTACTTAAAAGCCACAAGAAGTTTCCTATAGAAATTTCCTCGTAAATTAAAGTATAAAAGTATATATAAATATGAATAATAATAAATATTAAAAAATGTCTCAATTTGAATTTAACCAATATGGAATATAAATGCGAGCGATAAAACGCTTAAACACTTTTTAATACACACTGAAAGCAAGGTACCAAAGTAAAGTTCCAGTATTAACCGCCATAAAAGAAATGCTAGCGAATACTACCGAAATTTCACATTCTGTTTTAGGAAAACAGCAGTTAAATATATGAATTCGCACAATGCTATTAAACCAAAAGCGCTCGTTTTTCGTTCAACATTTTCCCCTGGTACAAGTCTCAAAATATGGAATCAACCATAAAAAAAATAATAAATTTTGAAAATGTTTTTAAATCAATTTGTTGATTGTCATTAATCCTATTACTCAGCTTTAATATTAGACAGAGTCAACGTAGGTTGCAATATTACGTGAAAAGTCTCAATCGGATTTTAGTTTAATGGCATCAGTTCACAAATGAACTATGTTTTACCAAAACAGCACGTAAAAACCAGTAATCGCTGGCATTTTTATAATGATTAATACTGGAATTTTAATGCAACTTTTTTCTGTGTGATATCTACTAAAAAGTTGATACAGTTTTAAGTTCAATTAAATTTGAAATTATTTGCATCTGTAATAAATTAAATATTATAATAACTTAATTTTACTTTTGAATAAAAATCTATTTGTCTTCACTTACAATTTCACCAAATATGTTGATTCACAATTCACTGTCCAAATGTTCACTACGAGCAAATAAGACAACTAATGTAGCAGATCTTCAAATATCAAATATATATATTCAAAAGAACATATTAATCTAGATTAAATTACAGTTTTTAATGGATTGTATTTTTACTGGTAATGATTCATTAGCTTTTATAAATTATTTCGTCTTTTTTTTCACGTTCTCATGTTACAAAGATTTAATTAAAATTAATGCTAATATATATTAAAAGAAAGTATACATATCAATGAGATGATCGTAATTATGCCTATATAATTTGCAATTAATAATTAAATCACTTCAACTAGTATGTTACAAAAATGAATAAATTTATAATAATATTATATAGTTTATAAAATGACACATTTATTGTTGAATTTCATTTAATATTTCTCATCGTGTAATTATACACGGCGAAGAATGATTAATAAACATTACTGAAATTGTTAGTACACTGGTCATGTACTTGCAATAATCGAAAAATTCACACATTATAGAGTATTGCTTTATACTAGAACGCATAGAGTCCAAGATTATTACATTATTTTTCTCAATGTATACTTGATGTAGAGATAGAGCAATATTTCTAGGATGCTAATTTTAGGAAAGTTTTTTAAAGCGTATTGTACTTTACACTTTGATCTCAAAATTAAATGTTCAGTTTTAGTTCGAGTCAAACTTTAAGTCAAGTCAAATTTTATGAAATTTCTACTCAAATTTAGTAATCATAAGTAACTTTTTATTGAGTACGACTTAAATTCTTATTTACTTGAAAATATGAAAATTATAATTTGTTTATACATTACCAAATTACATTTCAGTTTAATTGACAAGACTATTAAATATTAGTCCGAGGACGTTTACAATTACTATTTTTCTCTTATCTTTTGCTTTATTTATACAATAAATAATTATTATTCATAATTATTAAATAATATATTGCTATTTTCAGTTATCGAAGTTAAAAAGGAAGAAAAGACAAATTTAAATATTAATACTATCATTTTTCTATTAAATAGTTAAAACACTGTGGAGAAATTGTATTCATCATCAAAAAATAATGTTATCATTAGAGTACTGATAATACAATTCATAGTAAAGCACGTATAAATCATTTTCCACGAACTGATAAATTTAAAAATTAAAAAAAATGATCAAATGAAAACATATTTCCAATACGATTTTATATTAAACTTAAAATATTAATTTGTATATTACTGTATCTCTTGATCTATCGTAAATATTTATATCAATATTTAATTTAAGAATTATAATTTATAGGTAGTTTAAAGGATACTTATTATGTTTAAAAAAACAGTCAAGTTTTCCAATAATTTTACATAATTTTTACAATATATTACATTATGAAATATACTACAAATTTATATAATTATGCACGACGAATACAATCACGTCGAACTTTTGCTGGATAATCGCAAGTCTTAGCTGCAGCGTTAAATTCAGTTCCTGGACTACATTTCTGAACGAAACATCCATTTGGTCCACAATTCACAAATTTAGAACAGTCTCGGGGGTATGGTTTGACCCTTGCCTGTTATAAATCAAATGAAATTATTTGTTTTACATTCATATTTTTATGTATACCTCATTTTTTTATGTTTATAACAATAGTTAGTATTCATTTATTTTAAACATCTTTAAAAAATTACACTGAGAATAATTATATAACAAAATGTATTATATTGTTAATAACTCGCAGATATATATGTACACTTACATTAGAATTTATTAGTATATACCTTTTTGAATTAATATTACAATCTTTCAATTAATTTAATAATATATATATTAATTTAAAGAATTTAAAGTCACACAAAAGATATAAAAGTTCACATTTTTATAACAATAAGTAAAAGGTACCATATTTAAAGAAATTACTCACAAGTATCAAGTGAACCGAAACACTAAGTAAAAACAAAGCAACACATAAAAGTGTTTGAAGGCACTTCATTGTAATTTTTTATTTAATTTTACACTGAACGCAGCGAATACTAATATCTTATATACAAAATTTGGTACCGTTGTTTTCTTCTTTATCTAAATGTCAACAAAAGTAAACTTTCATTAAATATCATTAATTTTCCTGTGTCATGTGCTATCAAAAATTTATTCTCGCGCTTCAACTTCCGTATTATACATATATTAACTATATATATTTTACTTTTCATTTGCATTTCAAATCTTGCTCTTAAATGAGAAAAAAATTAATATAATAGAATTGCATTTTTGAAAAACATACAATTTTAGTAAAGGCAAAATAACATCATTTTCATTTTCTTTATTTTCATGTTATACATTCAAACTGTCCTCGACAATTTAATTTCAACAATGTTTTCCGAGATGACATTACACAATATTATTTCCAATGTGTAATATATCTTTTTGATTTTGTTCTAAAACAAGAGATGACAAAATTAATTTCAGTAAATTACGATCTATAAGACAAATATAAAACGTTTATTTTAATGATGAAATGTGGATCAAATTTCCTTTCTTTCATCAGCGAACTTAAATTCAATTTATAAAAATGTAATTAAATCGTTTTTACTACAGCTATTTCTTCAATGTTAAAATAACAACAGATTTTTCATATTTTGATACATCTATTTCTAAAATTTTTTTAATATGTTTCCATAAAAGGAATGAATAAATCTATAATCCATTTCATACAGCACAATTTATGTTAATAACTTAATATTTAAATAACTAACTAGTCATTATATTTTAATTATATATAAATCTATCAATAACTATTATTAATTTCTCAACAAGTTATATCTAATTAAATTAAACTTTGTCAAGTAACCATTTTAATAATAAACACTTCATTAATATTTAATAACGAATCATTGATATTAATTTTTCTTTTATATATATAATACGATTAATAATTATTTTAAGATATGTAATAATGTTAAGATATCGATTTTAAATTATATGTTTTCGTGCAATTCTTGCACACCATAAATAAATGTTATAGTAAATAAATTCTGACGAGTTATACGATTAAGTTTCAATTATACAATATTTGGGCAATCGCTGATATTGTAAGAAGAAACTTTTAGGTATATAAATGATAACTGTTTAATACCGATGTTGAATCTTCCCAATTTTGACCAATCCATATCAATCACTCAAATCACAACAATTAGTGCCAATAATTAATCCGTTTGGCTATCTAGATAATTAATTGATACTATACTGACAAAAATAATGTAGTAATCGTAGACTCTATGCGTTCCAGTATGAAACAATATTCTATAATGTGACAAAAAGTATTACAGATCGTTGAAATGTAAATAAAAGTTGGCAGATTCTTGCGACAAATAATCAAAAAATTTAAACAAGATAAGTAGACATGAAAAGTGCAGTAAGATAAGTTATTGCAACGTTTATTACACTTTCTTATTTAAAACTGCAAGCCGAAGGCAAAATGTATTAAACAAAAATAATTTTCCCTATTTTTTCAGAAATCCGAATTATTTCTGAATTATCAGCCACTTGAAAAACCATGACTGGTCTATCTGCCAAGAAGTCAAAGGTTACAATCAAGTTCCTGCGATGAAGGCCGTAAACAAGGAAATAAGATAATTACGTAAATAAATAATTACTTTTAAACTACGATTGGAAACAATTATTAATTTTAGATAAAAACATGCATTCATTTAATAAATGCAACTCAATTAAGGAATAGTTGTCGTTCCTTTTTATACGTTCATTTTTATAAGATGTAAAATATATAATAATTAATTCCTTAATCGAGTTATCTCAATTTCATAAATAATCTTTCTCGATTCGATTCTCGCAAAACGATTTATATTTAACAACGCGGAATTTTCTTTTCATAATAAGATTTGGTATCAGAAATTCTGACGTTTTCTAGACAATTTTCTGCTTATAATAATCGGATTCAGACTACGATGAAACGACAATTTAAAAACGTTAAAATAAAAATAAAAATTGCCAGTAAATAATTAAAGTAAGTAAATTTATTAAACAATGTAATTACACATATAAATACTAATTATCCTCGATTACTGCATCCTTCTCTTCCGGCCAAAGGATAATCGCAAGTCATAACGTAAGGATTGAATTCAGTTCCAGCACCGCAGCTTTTTACAAAACAGCCACTCGCATCACATTCTTTATATAATTGGCAGTTACTTGGATGAGGCGTGACATATGCCTGTTGAAAGAAAAAAGGAACATTACTTTGTTTATTTAAATAATGGATGGTCTTAATTAAGAATATTTTAATAAAAAACTGTAGTAAATAATTGAAAGTGAAAAATGTTTGCCTTACACTTCTAGTACTTATGCATTAAAATTATTTTATATTAACATTAATTTACATGCACTTTAAAATAATTACAATATAACCATTTGAAAATTCAACTTTTGTACAATAAACTGATCTAAAATGAATTTTCATTAGTTGCACCATTTGAGAAAAACTTAAAAACGTAATTTGATACCCAAAACAAAATTAGCAAACATATTTTTATATAATTTAATCTATTAATTGAAAACTTACGTCGGAAATTTGAATAACTGTTCCAACCAAAAGCAGTGTTAAGCAGAGGAGAGTTCTGATGGACTTCATCTTAATAGAAGATTAATTGCACTGAAACATTCAATCTGTGGAATCTTATATACGGATTTGTAGAGGAAAATCGACAGTTTATTGGAATGAAAACAATTTTTATTATGTAATAGTTAATCACAATATACGGATGTTTCACACGAATTGATTTGATCGTATCATAATTATATCGAATAAAATAGGCAACTTTTATTTCGACTATTCATCGATTTAACTAAAGATATGCAAATTTATGCCGTTTGTACATCTTATTCGCAAAACTATAATTTTAATCAAACAAATCTTCATTGTAGATGAAAGGTTCATTACAGTTAAACATCAATTAAAGAATAGGTGATCACTCTAACTGGAAATTACTTCATTTAATGACGTGATACAAGATATTTACTGAACTTTGAAGTGTTTACAGACATTTTTTATAAAGCAAATTAATGCAAAATAAAATTCATCATCATTTTAATTCAAGTAAATCTGCAAATTTCCGTGATATACGTTCAAGTTAATTATAGATCATTGAAATCCTTAATTACCGAAATTTGAACAGTAATCGGTATTTAAATTTATATCAAACTATCCAATACCAATTTACATTTGATATTGATGTCAGTGGAATTACAAAATGTTGAGTAATATTTTATTTTTATTATACGCAATAGAAATTGCATCGAGGGGAATTTATTAGTATTCGCTACTATATTATTATATATTATAATAATTCAGGGGATATATTTATATTAATAGTATTCTTTATAAAATTATATAATATTTAAACAATTATTAGAAAAAACTATCGTTATCAAAGAATAATAACTCTCAATACCTCACAGTTATTAGTCGTGCCGTTTACAACCACTCTGCATCGCCACTTAGAAATATAGGTCTTTCCATTGGTTTTTGTTTTGTAATGAGAGATTCTTTAAGTAAATGTTGGAATAATTACGTATAAATAATTTTCAAATCACTTTTGTGACATTTTATTTCGCCTATTAATAAGTCTGCTATTTACATTATTATCTGATAATTTGTGTGATAATATAAAATGTGGTCTTAAATTTAAAAGTTTAGGTTCTTTACTGTTAACGGGAATTTTCATCAACTTTTTGAATTCAGTTGACTCCATTATTAAAAATTGTCCGAGGGATAATCCACTAATAGTTGTCCAGAATAACACTACTCCCTGAAAAACATAAATATTTATTTTGTATATTCAACAGAATTACATTATTTAGATAGATTAAACTGTAAAATTAAATTTAATCTCTTTGATAATAACCGACATTAGGTGGTTAATTTTGGTATTTAATTAATCAATATTTTTTTATATCTATACATAATAAGTATTAACAAACAATGGTATAAAATTCAAAGTTTGTATTTACCGATGGCATAAAAACAGATACACATCCCATAAAAATTGAAACAACTCGAAACCCATTATGTAGAACTTTTGCCAATGTTCGTTTTCTTATTGCTTCATCCTTCCAATAGTGTGATAGCTATAAGTATATTTGTAATTAATGTATTTTATTTACAAATTAAATTTACAAAGAAAAATAATAATAATATTCTGATTTTTTGTTCCTTTAATTGTAATATTAAATTAACTTCTAAAATTAAATTAAAAAAATTAAATTAAATAACAAAATCTATTAATTGCATACCTCACAAAGAGCAAGATTGGTAACTAACAAAGTAACGGGAAGAATGAAATATGGATCTGGTACAGTTAGATTTGTAATCCATCCAAAACCTCCATTCTGCATTTCGTGATAAATTGTTATCCAAGCTGTAATACGTTTAAATAAATATCATTTATTTAATTTATTGATAATATATTTTTAATAAATAAATTATAACTTACACTATAAGATAAACATTTATTTAATTCACATTGCTAAGCAAAAAAAAGAATAAAAATAATTCTGCAAGTATTTTACCTTATTCATTTTTTCTTTTTCTTAATTTTTTCTTATCTACATATTATTTATATATAAAACAATTTATTTTTATTTTATCTTACCTGAATTAGAATACGGAAACAATGCACAAAATTTCCTAATAGATATAGATAATAACATCCAAGGTGGAATATTAAGCAAGGGTAATATAACAACTTTGAATGGATGACAATTTTCTTGTACATACTTTTGGTTCTGAATTTGATTCATCTAGATATATAATATAAATTATTATGACTTTCATTATGTAAACAAACAAATGATTTTATAATTACTATATGAAATATGATGTAAATAAACATCACTTTTAAATGATAAATTACATTAAAAATGTAAGATTAACTTATAACTAATTAATATTAAACTAATTAATATTAAATTAAATGACATTAATGTAAGTCTTATATAATTTAGGCAAGAGATATTGAATGAATATACATACTTTGAAATTAAAAACTTTTCTAGTATAGGCATCTGTCCATTGTTTTGTTGAACCCTCAAATCTTACATCAAGTGATACATCCGGAACAAACTTTTCCATTTCATTTCGAATCTTTTCTAATCTTAGATGCAGTTTTTTCTGTAAAATTCTAATTTTTTTTATTTCTAATACAGTAAACTAGGTAACACTTAATTGACAATAAATTAAACTAACTAAAATTTATATTTTATTGAAAGTACAATTTATTTATGTAATTTACAGGTCCTTTTCAGTTAATTTAAATGTATGTAAACTGACATTATTAAATGACCCTATAAGTTAAAAAATTTATTTAGTAAAGAAACTTTATAGATACTTCAAAGTATATGTGCATAAGAATTGTTTATAAAAAATTTGATGTTAACTGAACAATATTAATAAATATATTTTAATATAATATACTTACCGTATAAATACTAATCGGTAAAGACAAAAATGTTCTCAATAAGAAGGCACTTAAAACTATAGTTCCCCACCATGGCAAGCCACTATTTTCGTGTATCCATATTAAAGAATCTTGTGCCCGTTCTACGAAAAAACTGTCAGTAAAACTTCGCCAAATTCCAAGCAACTTTGAAGTATCAGCATCAACTTGAGTTGAATAATTTCTATTATTTGGCAATTGATACCTTAACATATTAAATCCTACGTGTTGTCCCATTAACAATTTATTCGTAGACATATTTATTAGTATATGTTTCCTATGTGCATTTTTATTTAAATCACTTGTATATTTTTTATGGTTTGTTGATAGATGATATAAACATCGTTGATTTTCCTTCAGTATATATCGTGACAAATACTGAAATTTAATTTGAAATTTGGGACAGTGGATTATCAATTGCGAATTCATTATTGCATGAAAATAGAAACCCTTATCGGAGACGATATATTTTAAATAACATTTCTCAGATAATGTATATTTATTTACGCTGACTAGTTTGAATATAATATTAGGTTAGGATATAAGATTCACTTCGAACCGAAACTGTTTACCGACTAAAGATAACGGCAGGGTTATAATTCAGGATACAAAATAAATTTCATGAAAACTAATAGATGGCGCTGGCGACCCTGTAACCACTGAAATATAATATAACTAAAAGATGCATTCGTGTAACAAAAACATTATTGAAGAATCAATAACAACAAATAACAACTTTAAAAAAGTAATATTGAATGTTTTCCCTATAAGCGTGTAATGATGTCCAATATCAAATATGCTTTTCTATCAGAGTACGTCATACAAGCCTAGTGAAAATTTTAAAGGATTAATTAATTAAAAAACACAACATTATTAACACAATAGATGATAACATTTATTTGCAGATTGGAGTGATTACTCATATATATTATGTATAATGCAACTAGAACGTTTTATACACAAACGAAATCGCTTAATCCATAAATAACTAAACTCAAAATTAAGGGAAATGATTGACGACGATATTTATGGTTCTATCTCGATATACATGGATTCGAAGTTCGCAGACCGCCAAGCACCGTGTTATGCTTAGTTACTGCTTTGGCAGCATTTTTACGGTCTTAAACTTTATCACGATACAATCACTTTATTTCTAATCCACTTTCGTCGAGTTTATTGTTAAATTGTACATTCGCGATATCGACGCATAAATGTCGTACATAATAATATTTGTTACATTAAGAACTTATAATTCATTAATATCCACGCGGAATCTGATACAATTTAAATAACGAATAAACTTTTTACCTTGTATTATCAACAGAATTCCTTTGTACGGAAACAAAAACCAACAGAATAACCAAATGCCATTTCTTAAGGCAATAATCCACATAAAAATCAACTATCAATACCATATTGTTAACATTTTTTCAAAACTGTATTCTAAAATAAAGTTTGTAATGAATAAAATGTAATAGTCTTAATTTTTTTAGTTTATTACTCAACGAGGAAAAAAGTGGTTTTAAATTGGTAATCCAAGCCAAAGGCGAAGGGTTACCAACCTAAAACCACTTTTGTTCGAGTTGAGTACATTTTATTCACTGTGAAAGGGAAATATGTTGGTAGCTCTGCATTAAATGTAACATATCTTTGTTATATATAATTCTTGATTTATATATATCAAATTTATATCTGAACGAATGAAGTAAAATTATATCTGTGTGAATGTAAAGCAATTTTAACATTTAAAGATAGCAAATATATTTGACGTCAGAAAGTATTTTTGTACACTGAGAAAAAGTATAATATACGAAGCTATAATTTTGTCACATTATAAGGGCCATATGTTTTTGCCCAATATTTGCTGAGTTGATTAACTATGTAATAGGCTGTAGTTATTCAAGATTGCATAGCAAACATATTTAAAATTTTCGATTATAGGTGCATACTTAAGACTTAAATACATCTCATTATTATATATTTATAGATTAATATACAATACGCTTTTCTCCGTGTAAAATACACCTTTTTTTATGAATTTGCTCTTGCTCTACAAAAGGATAACCACTTTCAATATTTACAAGATCATTAAACTGTTTGGATTTTAATAATTCCGAATACAATGTATGAATGGTTATGTCTAAATCTTTATACTTGAACGATATTTATTTTTTTCTCAATTTATCACTAAAATATGCATATCGTTCTTCCTCCTCCCCCCCCCGCATTATTTATTCCGAGTAAAAAATCATTTAGCACTCACCCTGGTTAAAAGAAAATAGTTTTCCATAAGAGAAATTAGCACTTATAAATTGTGGTTTTTGTAATAGACAAATCATAGGCAAGTTATGAAACAGTTAAAACTGATTAAAAAAAAAGTACATTAAATCACAAGGAAATATCAAAGACAAAAGTTTATCCTAAATATTTAATTACCCAAAAATTCATGATGATAGTTTCTTATGAATCTTTTTGAAACGTTATCCTCGTTAAATAAGAACAGAAATGTTAATCAAATTAAAACGGTATTATTTGGTATAAATACTATAAAATTACTATGTTACTTTAATTAGGATAATGTTTCATAAGGATTCATAAATAAACATAATTTAAATATTATACAATTTCATCTTACTGTCATGAATTCTCTGCTTCCCTAGAGAAATAGACAAAATAGTACTATAAATGTTTATAAATTATTGTAACACTTTAACCAAGCCTAATAGACCACGTCTCAAATTCTTATTTTAAAGAACTTGAAGTCGAAATCTTATGGCAATTAATTAGTAACAAATTTTTTATTATTGTTTGTAATTTTTTTATATTTCATAATCTCGAGGTACTTTTCGATTTATCCGATGTAAATATCACAATAATTTATAGGAGCTATTTTTTCTTATGAAAATTTATAATCTTTTCATCAGGGCATAAAGAAATATTTCAAAAAATATCGATAGTAAATTTTTACGTGAATATACTGCCTTGTATTATCGTTTGTGACGTAAATTCGGGCGAATCATTCATCAAATGACTAACAAACATTCCCACCATATCGAACAGTCAAAAGCACTATGTCTGAAAAATATAAAATTTCCATCGCAGTCACAAAGGTAACAAACAAGTTTATTGTAATTCGAAATCGATCCCGGAAGGAACGATAACCCGAAAAGTCACTTTAAGAGAAACGATTTTCAGCGTCGCTCTTAAAGCTCTCAACTTGACTTTCCGCACGAGTTACGATGCCACTTTTCTTCCCGCAACCCGATAGTTCCGACAATTAACTTGTTACTTCCGTTCAATGTCATGCGTTACTGAGAATGAATGTAAAATTTTGAATAAACGCAATCGTGTGGTTTATAATCCGATTAATTCGTATTTATATATCAATTATTGTAAAATATTTTTCGCGAAGACAAAGGGAAATAGTAGTATCGGTGTCATTCGTTTTGAATTACAAATGACGTATTTATCTCAAGTGTCGTAAGTGACAGGAAGCGATGGATGTGTGACTATCAAGCAAATATCGAAATCCTTCGTAAAATTTGACCCAACCTTATGCTTTATCACTAAGCTAGCGAAACTGCAACAACGCCAAAAAGTATTTCAAATATCGCAGTAAATTGAGCCGATAATACAATAACTTTTAGAAATACATAGCGTATAATAATATAACTATGTTTATATTAATATAATTGTGATACTATATTAAATATATGAAGAATAATTACAATTAGATTTGAGTACTAATTTTTATTTACAAAACTATAAGCTTTGCCTATTAGTAGTTAAAGTTTATCGAGTAATCGTTTCGCTAGCTTATCGAACAGAACAACTTTGATATCATTTATTTTTGAAATTAAAAATTAAATTCATAATCAATTGGTTGATTTTCGAATGAATTAGTAAATATAATATAACAAGAGAAAAAAGTTGGATCATATTTGTTGTGAAGTCACGAGGATTGTTAATTAAATTGGAATGCTTGTTAAATGTGTGCAGTAATGTACAACATAAGCCTTATAAAAAATACAAACGCTTGTTTCTTATTATTCTTCTTTAATCATCTCATAGAAATTCCATAGCCAGGCGGTCATTATTTGTAAAGCTTACAATGAAATTCTTCGTCTCATAGTCGAATGGATCTCGAAATGAGTTCGCGACTGATTAAATAATCCTGCTCGTGAACATAGAACACTTATTTTTTTGATTATTCCAACAATACCGACCATTACTTCATCTTTCAATCACATTTTCTCGAAATCAATTTCGAGAACAAGACGCTCGCTTTGGCAATGGTGCTTCTTGTTAATCATCATTGATATTTAATGATAAGCAACAAACGATCTATCTTACTACCATAAATCATAGATCTAGACTAGAACTGTTCGCACATATTGAGATCTCTGCGCTGTACGATGGCACCTCTTAAACCTCTAAGAATCAATACACAATACGGCTATATCGTACATAAGTTTTACTTCACTTATTATTTACTTATAATATCGCGTTTTAATAGACATTCCACTTTTTACATGCTACAGCTTGTAATTTTTTTTAAATACATTCGCTATGTTTGTATTCTTTTCCTTTAACTATGGCTTTCTCAATTAATAATAATTATTTGCATCTACATGTGAAAGACATTACATGCGCACATGCAATATGTTTATTTCTTAATTTTTTTGTATTTTCTTGCATCATATTTTCCCATGATTTGGAAAAAATCAAACGATAAACAGGCCGGCAATGCTGGCGCCGTCGAACCCGATAAATACTATTTAAAGTTGGAATCAAGTAACGTTCAAGGACAGTTATCAAATCGTCGAACGATTGTGCGAAAGGAATTGCAAATCCCAACGAAAACGGGCGAAAAATCTCTTCTATTAACAGCGAAATCTCCACCGCTCCAACGCTCCTCGCCGATCTTTCTCAATTTGAATCCGTCTCAACCACTTTTGTGATTCTTGTTCGATTCAAATATTTAACATTTTTATTTGAAACAACTGTCCTTAACATTCAATACTGAGAAAGATGAATCGAGTACCAAAAGCTTTGGGGATTCGTGATGACATCTCTTTTTATTCCCGCTGCTTTTACTCCTTACACTATACAATCCCATGCAAACCTACGCCTGCTTCGTTGCCTTGCCGCTTTGTCATCAATACGTTATATCCAAATTGCGAATACTATGAACACGTTACAACAATAAAATATACATGTATACGTTAGCCAGTGCAATATACAATTAAGACATATGTCAATACATCCTCTCATTTTATGATCAATTTATTACTTGTTATAGTTTTGTTTATATCTTTTGTGTCTTTTAAAATTATTAAGAAAAATGGTCGTAATGCTCGAAGTTTCTCATGTGGTATACTTTTGAATCTTTTTCCTCCTTCTTCTTTTTCTTCTTTCTTTTTATCAGACATACATTTAAGTACAACTTTAACGAGTGGTCAACAGCGGGTACCACAATTTAACAAATAGCTCTCCCGCAGACTTCCAAAGATCAAAGATCTCATTTCATCTCGCAGCATCTCATCGACGACAGAACAGATGTTACAATTATGCTCTTCTGATTTGGTTTTGTATTTATTTGCTTGTATCTTGTATTCATGCATCTTTCGATTTATCTTATAATTTTTCTCTATTTCTTTTTATGATTGTTGAATTGTTTAGGTGACATACTTCGTTTGTCGTCTTATCGCCATTAATTTGCTATCGACATCAAACAATGAGTGCCGAAAGGTACACATTTTGCGACGCTTTGTTAGGTGTTGGGACCTTAATAAGCTGGCGCCTGGAAATCGCCCATTCCTCGTTGTTGCTGCTGTTGTCCGAAGGGCGGATCTTGATAGGTAGCGTCTGTAGCATCAGGGTAACTCGTGTATCCCGCCCCGCCTACTGGATCTGCCTCATAAGTCGGGGCGAACGCTTCTTCAGTTCCTTGCTTGAATCGCTGGAATGCGAACCAGGCACAAGCAGCCTACAATTTCAACCATAAATTAACAAAAATCTTCTCTCTTTAATTAATAACGATCAAACAGATTTACATTCGTATCAATGTCATTAAATTAAAAACTTTGTATTACTATAAAACCATAACATATCCATCTTAACTTTAACCACTCTAATAAATAATCACAAGAAAAACTGTTTAAATATATAAAGCTTAATTTGTATACAAATTGTCCAATTCATTTAACAAATTTATTCAACTTATTTCACCACTGTATACATACGATAAATCCAGTATCTTTTAAATTTTAACAGTCAAAATTATAAACAGTCAGTGTTTCTAAATTTTATATTCTTTGACCTACTTTTTATAGTTTTCTTCTCAAAGCAGATAAAAATACACTCTTTTATGGTATTCATCATTATAATTCTTAAAAATTCATAAAAAAATAATTGTTGATAATTTGTATTGTAATTATTTTAAATACATATTATAAATTTAAAATTAGTTAACAAATGTTACAATTCGTAAAATGAAATTAATTATATCCATTTATAATTTATTTGTTATTAATGATTGCTCAATATTTCATAAATTTGTATATTTTATTACTCTTTTTCTTTTGCGAATATGAAAATTAACATTAAAATTCAAATATTTAAATATTCAGCGAATGTGAATGATTCGCGATAGTAAAACATGAAAATATTCGCTTATTTGTGAATTTGCAAGTCACAAATGACAATTATCAGCATTTTGTTAAAAGTATGTTAAGGTATGATTTCATTAAGCGGACTGAATATTTGTATTCGTTTAATTTTATAACAAGCAACGGAAGATTTCTTGATCATAAAATATTAAAAATAAAAAAAACGTGACACGTAAAGCTTGATTTAAACAGTTCATATATTTATATTCTCAAAAATTAATCAATATCAATAATTGCTAGTTCATTTACAAAGGATTTTTCATCAACGGTACAAAGCAGTGTTTGAAAGTATCACTTACTGGCGACCTAAAAATAATGAGGTATTATTTTCAGCAAACATGTGTAGTGAATTTCATAGGTCGCTTCTATATATTTAAATCCACAGCATATTGATTGAAATAAGTGAATACTTATTTGCATAGACATATTTAACACCGACAAGTATACAACATTCACAGATGCATAATACTTGTAATGCAACAACGAGAAAACCAATTAACAAATTGTTTTCACTGTACTATATAACTAAATTAAATTTTTCATGCCACTATCAAGAAAGTGAAAAACAAATGTTTGAATGCAAATTTATTAACTCATTTTAATAAAAAATCATTAATAAAACAACATAGTTAAGCTTTATAAAGTGAAATTAGAAGAGAAAAAATATTGTCTCATTGTATTGCAATTTTATTTGCGATAATTTTTTCATTTAAAATAATTACAATCTGATCTTGTATATTCCAATGCTCTAAATTAAAATAAATATTAGAGCCTTCAAATTGTTTAGTATAATATTTTGACGTAAATACAATAAATGTATAAATAATAACATTTCTAATCTTACTATCTCTATACTGATTCATACTTTTATCAGATTATTTGTATTTTTCATAAAACGTTATCGTGGTCTGTAGAAAAAAAGATACCACCAAATATATTCTTATTCCTACATAATATTTAACAAAACTACTTACCCAAGTGAAAATAGAAAAGAACGAAAACGCAATGGCTGCTTGTACACCATTAACACCAACATCTTCTGGTGGTTCGGATTTATTCCACGCATTTGTTAAATAACAAAATCCTACGAAGTATAGGAAAGACCAGAATCCGGAAAAGCTGCAATATATTTAATCAAATATATTAACGTTTTTACTTAAAAACTGATTTTAGTCCGATAACATAACTTAACATTAATTATATTTAAAATACAAACTTCAATCATTTAATTTAATTTAGAATGAATAAACACTGTAAATAAGCAAGTAATTTGTACATATAATTTACATAAATTATCACCCATTACTTCATAAAGCCTTAACATATACAAATTTAATAAAAATAATAATAATAATAATAATAATAATAATAATAATAATAATAATAATAATAATAATTGAAATAAAGTTTTGCGCTGACTTTCTGTGGAAAAGTGACTCGAAGTTTACTCAAAGAGGACAAGTTCGGAGAAACTTGACAGATTATTTGTAGGTTGCTTGAAGTTTTATACAGCACTGGAAAAAGATAGAGCACTGAAGATGATGTCTTTTTTATTTCCACAGTAGGATGTACTTTCACACTCATTGCTCAACTATCTTAATTCTATTGATCCAACTTTTGTTGTACGTTACTTTTGTCATAATGTTGCTATTCCAGCAGTTGGAACTCTGACTGTAATTTAATCCGCAACAAAGCAATTCAGAAACCATTTTCACAATAACTTTACCCTTCATTATAAATAACTTTAAGCGGTAAAGTGTTAATTAAACGAATAATTACTCTTTTTGCCCCAAACATTCAGCTTTATATTTACTTATCATCTTAAACTTTCATTAATTTTCATCAGTTACACAGACTACAAAGCACTAATATTGATATTTAACTTCAAGTTATTCATCAATGCAAATAAATGTAATGAGAATACTGATTAATTTGCGGTACCCCAACACTTTCTTCAAAGTTTAGGGCGATGACTATTCCCCTAAGCTTCAAATGAATATTCAGTACAAGCATATGGACTTGATCCCTAAGATTTACATTAAAAGATGAAATACAGGCAAATAAAACTATTTCGTCCATTATCAACTATCAATTCAGGGTGGTATATCGTGACCAGTAATATTTGAATGCACATTTATAGGTAATTTTTTTTCATAACGTCCAGCAATTTATTCAAAGCATCCACGTCTAATATAGATGACTTGAAACTTTGTTTCTTAATTGTCTTTATCGGAAACTGCATCTGCGTTATATCTGCCAGTTATTAGTATCCTTATTATTGACTCGATAGGAATAATAAATCAATGTTAAGAATTATAAGTGCTTCATATAAGTGTTGCTATAAATAGAACATTCAGGACTCGGTACGTTAAATTGTGAACTTAATATCAAGTTGAAAAATTGTCCACGAATGAGTCAAATGCATAAGTTGTAAATAATTAAATTAATCGGGCCAAGTGACTCGGCGTCGCAAGTTTTCTGCCAGTCGAGCGTTAATTGTACTCTTATTAATGGCGCTTAATATCAAGCCTTGCAATATGCAAATGTATACTGTTAAGGGGCATAATTTAAATATACGGAATTGAACTTGCGCTCTTGTTAAATTTAACGCTTAATATTGCCACGGACGTGCCTGCAATTGAACTTTAAGTAATTAAATTAACAACATTGAACTTGCTCTGATCGTCGATCTCGATCATTTTTAACGCTTGCCTAGTATAATAATAAATAACGCGTGATATTGTGCTCCGAGAGAGATGACAAATTGCGGTAGGTTTTTATGCTTCAGGATAGGTAATTGATACGAAGTAAGTACGTTACATATCAATCGTATTTTTTTTATCTTACAAGTCTTTTATAACTCTCATCTGTAAGTCAACGTTAATCATTTTTATCAACGGTAATTAAAAGGTTCATTATTCGTGCATGAGAAACAAAATTCATTGAATTTCAATTTAAGACAAATTATAACGTAGTAAACATAGTAAACTTATATCAATAAACATTCAAAGGTTTTGAATATTGAGTATTAAAGTGATTCTTCGATGTGTTACGTATTAAAAACTCCGTCCGGTACTTGGGTAGCGAATAGAATTGCACAAAAATTTGGAAGGATATTATGTAAAAGTAAGAGAATCATTGGGTATACTTTATTTGTCAAATCTAACTTCATTTTTTATTAATTATCGTGCTTTGAAATTTGTTTGCTCTCACATCTTTCTTTGTGCCACAATATAGTTATTGAATTTGCAAAATTAAAACTACCTTATAACAAATAAAGTATATCCAACGATTCTCTCGTTTTTACATTGCATTATACCAAATTTTGGTTTAATTCTGTTCACTAATTAACCGGATGGAGTTTTTTATATGTACCGAAGAATCACCATAAAGTGATGTTCAAAGTCTGCTATCACGAAGTTGGTGTCTCTTTAATTTAAAATAATACTAATAATTATTTTGTAACATAATGACCAGACGGCCATTCTTTAGCACCGGATGAAAATATTAATACCTATAAAAGCATAATTGTTGGAAAAGACTGATCAAAAGCGGTGTAATTTAGGATTCTTTTACCAACATTTCATGATATTTAAAACTAGTTGACATTGTTTTTTGTTGTTTTCCTTTAAAACACATATTATTATACTCGATAATACTCCCCTGGCATTGTAGAATAACTGCCTGATCGTTATATTACAAAATTAATATTATCCATTTCATTTTTATAAACGAAAACATCAAAGCCGATACTGCAGGGCGACACCCTATGCTTTGAGCATTGCCTTAAACGTAAATAAAAAAGATAAAGAATAAACAAGTTTCTCACCCAAGGTCCCCGAGTACATAATGCTTTCGAGTTTTCACCGATGACATTTGTTCGAAAAAAAATTCGCCTACTAAAAAGCCCATGCTCGCCAAAAAGGCGATGACGCCGATGCCAACACCATAATTACAAGCGTTTGTATCTCTGTTGTAGAGGCAGTATTCAGTTCCAGCTTCTTTTACATATCCTTGGCTGTTTATGCACGCAAACACTACGATTGCAAATAGCTACAAAACAAAATAGAGTATATTACACATTTTGTATAAGAATGGCCATTTTATTTTAAATTGCTGGTTAATGTACTTGTTGTAGGCATTATTGTTTGTATTAAATACGACAGTAAAGTAATAATAGTGAAGCCAGCGGAACACTTAAAGGAATGTTCCTCGTTAATGATTAAACTTGTTACATAAACAATGTATTAGTTAGCTTCAATGAAATAACATTATTTTTGTTATAAGATAAGTTTAGATGTTAAGCTTACAAAACAAATTCTATGAAAATTAATTAACTAAAAACATGTTACCGTAAATAGAAAGTAAAACATAAATGAACACAAACACTTAATTGTACTAAATAAAAGTAAACAATAATGTAAATTGTATATGGAAGTTTTGATATGTTTAATTACCAGGCGTATACTATCAGTAAACTGACAACTAAGTTTATAAACATATACAATTATTATGGATTTTATAATTTTATTTACTTTACTTTTGTTAAAAATTATTTGTTAAATATAAATCCAAATAATTTCATTATACATTTTGCCCCACCCTTTTAGCTCAATTGCAGAATAAAATATATAGCTTTAACTATTTAATATTCTAATCAATTTAAAATACATTACACCATGACCTTACTATAAGCTATATTATTAATTTTAAAATCTATAAGCAATATTTTAGATATCATATAAAGTAAGAATTAAAGATACAACATAATTAAAGAAAATTATAACATTTGTGTAAGATTCTTGCAACTATTTCGGATGTTTACACATAGCTGGAGCATTATTAACATTGCAAGACCTTCTTTACAACAAAATTACAACAATTATAACTACATACTTCAATTTATAACAATCCTTTAACGATAAAAGGTTTTTACTCTTGAAAATTAATTGTAAAAAATAATATCAACTTTATCTCTCCCCCTAAACGAAAAACAAAATTTGAAATACTGTGTGTTCAGTGTACATATATAATTTACTCTGAGAAGACAATATATTGATTATATTTTACCATATATCTTATATCCTCGCTTATAAATGTAGAAATTCTGTCTTCATTTTATTTTTCTAAAAACATTCTTAATTGCCACTTCTGGCTGTTTCAAATGAAAAATAATTTTAAATTATTCTTTAACTACATCAATAAATATTGAAATCAAAAACTCCCAATTGAAAATGCCACGAAAAATGTCTTAAATTGTAACCAAAAATAGATCAATAATTCATCCTACATAAGCATCGGAAGAAAATCAAAAAGCATCCAATTCTCTAAATGAGACCACCGACGTCAACTTTTCGCATCGATTACTGATACAGTATTCTCTCTTTTAAATTTCCAATACAAATGGATACACAAAATTCATAAACATAACCGAATTAAAATAGCGTTAATTAAAATTCCCTTTACGTCCAACTGTAAACTCTCCCTAAAATAAGAACATTCAATACTAAAAAGAAGCGAGGAGCAAAAAATAACAAAATAAAATTTCGAACAAATGGAAACATCAAAGAGGAACTGACAGAATAAAGAAAAAGTATTGCAAGTAGAAGTGTCTCAATTAATCTAACATTTTCAAGCCACAAATTAACCAAAAACGTCACTCTGCGTGACAATTTTGAATCAACGAATTGAATTGTCATGTAAAATTTGACGGACCAAATCCGGCGCATCTGCGCGTGCCTTTCAAGACGTCGATTATCATCAAGGAGAAGGTACGAGGAGGAAAATAAACGGCTCGTCATGTAAATAATAATACTAGAAACAAGAATTAACGTGGGAGGGGAAGGGGTTCAATCATTCGAAAGCGGGTTTGAAAAATCGAGCGCCGCGATTTCATGGGGGCGTAAAGCTTTGATTCACGAAAAATCAATAGAACAACCCCATCGACGAGGGGCGCGGGGAACTGTCCATCGCACCTTGAAAATCGATGCGTACGCGGATGCCGCGCGCCGCGGCCCTAGGCTAACGCGCCAAATTGACCCAATCCTTGGCGGGGCTGTTCCTAAGTACTCACCCAGCATACCGCCCGCAAAATAACCTGCGGCCTCTGAACAAACGCGATAGGATCGAAGGGGCCTCCTGCCTTGCCGCCACCGTACGCACCACCTCCGTCCATCTTAGCGCGACTGAGCCACAACATTTAAAGCTCCTCCGTCGAGGAGTCGCGCATGCGCCCTCGTCCCTTTCGTGCACTTTAGCGTTTAGCGTTAGGATGGGGTGGTACGCCCGCCCAATTGTGACCAACAACGCACGTCGCCGAGCGTCAAAGTGCTACATTCACGGAATTAGTGTAATGTCCATTTATCGCAATGTTATAGCATATTTTTGGATTTCACGATAAGAGTACTCTGTACAATCAATGGGAGAATGTATGAGTTTACAACAAGTGATATTTAACGCAAATGTTTTCGCAAATAACGCGTAGCAGAGCACTTACCGACGTTACAGTTTTTTACGTTCGTCGGTATCCTTCCCATTTTGTTCCAATGTAGTATTCGGATAATAAAATTATTATTTAATAATAAAGTTTCTATCTTTTTCTATCCATTTCCCTGCATCCCAGAGGAGAAATGGTTAAATACTAGGGAATATTTTCTGTCAATATTATCAAATTTATGGTGTATTTATTCTTCAACCACTTACCCAGTTAATAAAGGACAGATAATTCTGTTCTAAGAGAGTCAGAAAAGGTATTGTGCGAGAAAGAATAAAAATAGTTTTGTTAACCGCATTGTTGCTAACTTCAAGTGCTTAGCCCCGGACCAAAAGTCTTGTCACTGATGTTAAAGCATTGATAAAAAAGTTCTGAAGCGGGTAAATTGTAATCATAGTGTATTGTTATATTGTAAATAGTCAAGGAAATATAAAGCACATAAAAATGCATAAATATGGAATTAAAGCATTTGTTTTGAATTAAATTGAAGATAAAAGGAATGTTAATCCGTATGGGAAAGAATACTGAAAAATGGTAATTTTCAGCATTTTTCGGCATTCCTTTTCACAAGGGAAGGTACTTATAAAACTACATGTAAAAGTAGTATTCAGAAGTAAACATATAGCATTTTCAAATAGGCTGTTTTAATGTGTTCTGCTGTCCCTGCAGTTATGGGACACAGCATTACAGCCTCGAAACAATAGTTGAATTCGATATTTTAACGTTAAATGTTTGTTTTAAAAGACCGTTTTTACAATGTTTTATAATGTATTTATATATACATTTTATTCACTGAACACAGCAACTTGACAATATAATAAATGAATTTATAAATTTATTGGATGCTTTTCGTAATTTTAGCAACACACATTTTTTAATCTTGTTCAGAAAATAAATCTTCAAATAGTACTTAAAATTACAGATCAAGTTTTAATAATTTAATACGTCATTATATGATAAATATATTTTTGAATATAATTTATTTTTAATTTTCAGAAAACCTGGACAGATGTGAAAACGACTTTATTAACAAAACATATACCTGAAGATTAATTTATATAATAATTTGTACATCTACATTGTGGAAAATTGTACCTGGAATGACATATCTTTATTTAAAAGTACGTCTGATATCAATTAATACCCTTTAAGGAATTTAAATGGTAATAATGTTGAATCAACAGCCTCATAGTAAAGCAAGAAAGATTACAAATTACAAATGTGATAATTGTGGAAAAGCTTTTCCAATTAAAGAGCATTTAATCAGTCACATGGCAGTTCATTTTGAAGAAAAACCATATAAATGTGAGATATGCGATAGAAATTTTGAATTTTTCTATCAGTTGACTGAACACGTTAAATGTAGGCATAAGGAAAAACCTTTTAAATGCGCGCAATGCAAAGCATCCTTCACAAAGGTAAACCTTTTGGAGGAACACAAGAAAAAATATCATCAAGAGTCCAAGAAACCTTATCCATGTAAGCTATGCAATAGATCATTTCCACACATTAATTACTTGAATCAACATATGCGCAGTCACACAAGAAATAAAAATAATGATTGTCAACAATGTAGTAAATCATTCCCATTTGCGCACATGTTACAAAGACATATGGCTCAACATATAAAACCGTTTAGTTGTGAGATTTGTGACAAAGCATTTGTATATAAATCAACCATGATAAGCCACAGATTGAAACATTCAAACAACAAGAGCAAGATACTTAATCCTGCCAATAAAAATTTAACTACAAATCTCTACAAATGTAATTATTGTGATAAAGAATACATGCGAGTTTATCAGTTAAATATGCACATGCGCAATATACACGATATAGAGAAACCATACAAATGTCCACATTGCAAACAAGTGTTTGTACTTAAACATGATTTACGTGGACACATTGTTTCAATACACGACGAGAAGAAACTCCATGAATGCAAATACTGTGATAAAATATTTGTTAGAAAAGATTCTCTGCAGAAACATATAACAGCAACCCATTTGGCTGACAAACTTTTAGACTCTGGTCCCCTTGATGACTCACTCAGGCATAATAATGAATTGACAATACACAGCCTAGACCAGTCATTTTCAATGAAAATTTATCAATGCGAAAAATGTGACAAATCATTTAGTGAGAAAAAGCAAATGTTTCAGCACATGATGTACAAACACTCATCGAAGATATATAATTGTCATCAGTGTGATAAATGTTATTTAAAAGAAGAAGACCTTCAAGAACACAGCCATACACATAAAATGGAGAAACAATACGAATGTGATTATTGTTCTATTTTATTTGATAACGAACAAGCGTTTAATCAACATCCTTGTGTATATGCACGAGATAAGCAATATAAATGTGACCATTGTGATTTATCATTTGTGTTCGAACAAAATTTGTCAACACATCTCATGCTTGCTCACAGAAAAGTATCAAATAATGACGTCCAAATAAGTGTGCCTTGCAAACAAGAGGCAGAAGATACAGCACTTGAAATGAAATCAGAAAATGTTACTTTTAAAAATTATAATGACATTCATAGTTTTAAGTGTTTAAATTGTAAAAGTGTGTATACAACAAGGGTCGAATTGGTACTTCACATAAATATGTACAAATTAAAGCATTGTACTTCAAAAATGAGCCTTCAATAGCCTTATAATATAATATTACATATAAAAATAAGGAGATAATTAAAAAATTAATGTGTAATATGATTACATATTATAAAATTATATATTCCCACTTAAAGATTATAATTAGAATCCTATTTTTGTTTACTCTTAATATAAAATATATAATTTTCAATTTCATTTCCCTGATTCATATAAAATGTTTCCACTAGTTTCAGATCAGTTTCTCATAAAATATAATATTCGTCCCATAATATTTAAGTTGTCTCTACATTTGATTAAAAAAAAGACAATTTATGTATTGCGTAAAAATAATGAAATATAAGTCTTCTGTACATTTTAATCGTATGGGTCTTACATACAAAAAAATGTGTATAATGTAAATGATACACATTAGTTAAATTCATACAAAACAAACATATGGAACAAATTTTGCAAATCATGTAAAAAGGTATATCACCACGTATAGTCTAATAAGGATTCATTTATATGAATTAATAAATAAACAAACAATGTATAAGTTAATTTTTTGTAATGTAATATATATGTATAACATGTAACAATATTATTAAATAGTATAATTGAATATACTTTTCGTATGTAAATAAAAAAAATTTCTTGAAATTTTAATCCTTAAGCTTTATTTCTTTTATTTCCTTTAATTATAATATAATTTATATTATAACATTATAAATAAATTAATAATATTTAATATTTAAGTTAAGAATTTCAGTCCGAAAGTTGAAATAAAAATCAGTAGAATCAATTCAGTCTTTATTCTACAGTTTAAAAGAAAAATTATCAACGTGATATTTTATGCATTTTTTATGATGTTACAATATAATGATATTATTATATAGTTATTTATATCATATATGTTCTACATAGGTTGATATTTTTAAACAGGATTTAAAAGTAGAAATATAACAATTATTATGTATGTATTATTAAAAGACTCTGCAAATTATATTTTAATATAAAAAAAAATAGTATGCATATTTATTAGAAAAGAAAAACATTTACTGTTAATTTTTTCAATTATTTATTAATATTTACAAATATATCATGACTCGTGGAACCTCTGCCGTTGCACAATCGTCATTGAAACGTTCATCCATTAAACTCTTACGTTGCGACAAAGCAACAGATAATAAATCATACGCCATTCACATTCATACTAATAAAAAGAAAATGCAAAAAAAAATAATCAGCATGATATGCGCACATTGAATCGCAACTATTTTGAACTTGACAAATAATAAAGAAACTAGTATTGTCAACTCATGTGTCGAAAACGAGTCAGTTGAGTATGAGCGTCGCGCGATGAATTGAAAAAAAAAAAGAGGTTCGCAAAAAGAAAGAAAATGGCCAACTCGGTTTGATTTTTCGTCAACTGCACGTCAGCTCTCAACCAGGGACGTTCGCATTACGAAAATTGAAGAGATAAGACATTTGGAAGTCAGTGACTTTGATTTCGCTTCGTTCATACTTCAACGAAGAGGTTGAAAACTTATCTCGCTTGTATTCGCGCCGTTCCGTTAATGCAATTATATCATATTTACAATTATGATTCGAATAACGTACACTAAAGGCGCTCAGTGCTAAACACTTTAGCGTCGCATAACCGATATTTACAATATGTTTGGCGAAAGTTTAGATCTCCTGGTCGATGAATGTTTGCCAGTTCTTTGCTAAAAAGAATGGTTTACGAGACCAGCCGGCCAAAACCCATTAGGCGGAGCCGAGAATCTTGGTTGAATTTCGGCCTTGACACTTAAATTTGTACAGTCGCCGAGTATTCGGTTAAATAAAAATGCAAATAAATAGATAGTCCCACGTTCTAAACTAATTTAACAAATAAATAAAATATTTTCCGTACTCGTCCTTTATCGCGGGGCAAAAATGCGTCTTATTCGTACTTGAGCAACGACATTGAGAAGGGTAAACGCTACTCTCCACGCGAACATCTCGTGTCGGCCAAACGCAATTAACTCGGACTACATGACATAACTTACGTCGAGAACATTTTTTAAAAAAAAAAAAAAAAACGACGAATTTAAAAAATGTCACCTCACAGAGAACAAACTATAATAGTAAATAGTTACAATTATTTGTATATAAAGTAGGAAATGTACTTTTTTGTTGTTTTACTTTGTTTCTTATGTTATTTTCGTCTTTCTTCTTCTTCTTCTTCTATAATGATTTCTTCCCCCTATTTTGCCTAACTCTTTTGAGTATTTTGTCTCAGTTTGTGGGTAAAAGTTTTCAAATCACAAACTCTCGAGTACAAAAGATTATTCGATTAGGAAACTTTGCCTCGGGATTCGATCGCGTTTTGTTTACTTGCTGACAACTAGCTGCGTACCAACGCCTATTTACATAGAACGGATTGTCCTGTTCGAGAAACGTTGGACAGTTTTGTTATCTTTCTTCTTCTGTTATTACTTATTTTCTCACGCACTTTCATTCGCACTGACATACTTCTACCTACTTCTCTCTTGATCAGCTGTTTTTGTAACGCAGAAGGCACCTTCGAAAAATCACCTCGTGTCTGTAAAATCAGTCACTCGCTAAATACGCACTTACGGATACGATCGTCGTTGCGATACGCTTTTTCATAATTTCAAAGTAGAAACATGAAAAAATGCTATTGTGTAGGTACTACGATATGTAAGTATAAATCGAGACGCAAAGCAAAAACGCTACGATTACCTTTTTTTGCAAAATGTTTGTATAAAGTTAACAATTCTTAGTTTTCGAATTAAATATCATACAAATATATTAGTTTAATATGATTAAAAATTATGTAGATTAAAGGGTATGTAACAGTCAGTATAATACACTTTTTGAGTAAAAAATTGTTACAGACATTGGACGGGGAAATTGAGTTTTCATTTATATAATAGCAAAATTGATCTTTGAAGTCGAACAAGTTACTAGTGATATAAATTAATCGTTCATTATTTACGAAAATTCAGACTCTAAAAAATGAAAATAATGCAAAATTTATTTATCATCTCAAAATTATATTATCACACAATTTTCTGAATTATATACATACGCTTTTTCTCATATTTGTTTATTTTTTATAACAAGGATGAAAATTAATATTTAATTTTCAGTATGAGATTTATTCATATAATTATTTATAACGTAAATGGTTAGTGCAAAACTCATTTCCGATTTCTTGAATCGAATTAACGAAAAACTATATGTTTTGTGTAATATACTTTTTTAGTTTTGCACAGATAACATTCATTAAAATGTCATTGTCAACAGGATTAAAAACTATACAACTTTTTACATAAATTGTGTAAAATGTAAGGAGGTAATACTATCATTAGAAACTGTCAATATTTGAATTTTTACAATTCGAAATAACAATGTCACATAATAATATTTATAAGATACAACAGACAGTGTTTATCGTTTTTCTAGGCAAAAGATTTTTAATATGGCGTGTAGCTTATAATAGAATATAGATCGCTAATGGTTAAGTATTACATGCTTTTTAAATATTGTTTTCTTTATTATTATTATTATTATTAACATGTTTTCAATAAAGTGAATTCTGAAATATGATATATCATTTGCCACATCGCAATATGCAGTTAATATCAATTGCTTTTATTAATATCAATAAACTCTTGTATTTTAATAGAAGTTAATTTTATTTATTTACTTTTCCTCCTTCAACACATTTAACTAATATACAAAATCAATTAAAAAAAATTGGTACAACAACAAATTCAATTATTAAACAAATTCTATTTATATAATAATGTAAAGAATGGGACTAAACTGTACAAATGTATAAAATGAGATTAAAATGTACACATGGACAATTTATCACAATAAAATCGATTTTACCGATTTAACTTCAAAACAAATTCAACATCCATTATTAAAATGTTGTTACTACATTGTAGTGGAATTAGAAGCTGAACTAATTGTTCAAATAATATACAAATTGGCAAGATTAATCCAGTTAATGAAAAATATACCTCCATTTAAATTGAATAATTTTATTTCAAAGATTTGAATGATTTCAAATCACGAGACGATTGTTCCAAATAAATCACAAAATACTTTCTCTCAATGTCTATCATTTTTTCATATTTCCATCACAGAGTTGAATGATAACCCAATAAGAATTTGTTTATCTTCATCGATTCATCGCAACGACCGATACCAGAGCGCTTTTAAAATAAATGTTGACTCAACAAGAAATTGTCGCACAAAATAAATAGAAACAAAAAGCGATGACTTGTAACTAAATCGATTAGCTTTTATACAGTATTGCAGCATACAAATTCATGCACATATTTCGCGTGAAAATTTTCAAAATCAAATGGTTCGCTGTAAAAAAAAAATCGGCGTTAAATTATGATATTTTATACTATAGAACGTAAAATTCAACCAATAGTGTACACCTTACAATATAAACTTTCATGCTTTAACACCATATTTATTCATAATGAATTCGCCATTTTTCTGTCTTAACAGAAAACGAAACACAAGTTACTTCGATAATAGAATATTAAATTAAAAATAGTAATGAAAAACTAAAAAAATAGGCAATAAAAAAATAACGGTAACACGCGTAGCTTGTTTCTTTTTTTATCGATAAATGAAACAATACGATAGCAACGCACCTATCAAAGGTTTGCGTAAGAAGCAAACGAAGCGACGCTGCTCGAGGCACATTCGAAAAAAACCAGTTCCGTTCCTTCCACACTTTGGGAGAGCTTTCGTTTGTGCTTCCGGAGCGGGTATCCCTTCCAACGATCCGTTCCACATAGCGGTCACATGAATAAATAGTAAAAGAAAAAAATAGAAAGAAAGAACAAATAAATAAACGAAAGCCATCAAACGAGATCCGATAATAAAAAGAAAAAAAAATTAAAAAAGAATCGCTTGTACAAATGCGCATTGTCAGTCTAACGAGAGAATTCACAATTTTATTTACAATTCTTACTTATCTATTCTCGAGCCACGTAGAAAAAAGTGACAATTGAATTTTGATTATGCGAGTTTGCTTCGTTGAAAAAGCATGTATCGTAGTATAAAAAATTGAGATGGGGGTTTCGCTATAATAGATGGCGCGAATGTGGAGGGAACCCGGGAAGGATGAATTATAGTGTGCCGTTAGCGAAGTATTGGAAGCGATCGTACAGCTTTGTAGACCAGGAGTGGATACTGGCCTCAACAAGATCGTCTACGTGTCTACGCAACTGATCTTCCGTGAAGGTCAGGTGGAATCGATTTTTCAAGCCCTGAACTGTTGCTACACCACCGCTGCGAAAACATGGCAACTGGGAGCCTGAAATTAGTTAATTTATTTATTATCATAGTTTTACATTTCAATCTTCAATTAAAATTTTATTACAAATAATTTTAAGAGCCAGTTTTACAACAATTATTACCTGACAACATAATTTCAACAAGGTTGACCATTTTGTCCATGTGTTTCCGAGCAGCGATCAAGCCCTGCAGTAATAATGTTTTGAACTCTTGAAACATGGCAGATTGATTGCCACCCATTACTTCAACGAATTCTGGTGTAAGCTTGAACGGACTTGTTTCGAAGCCAAGGTTGCGCGGCGACGTGGAAAGAATGAAGCCAAAGTCGATGTGAATAAGATGACCATCACTGTGCAAAAGAATGTTACCATTATGCCGATCTTTTACTTGAATCAAGTAGCTCACGAGACAATACGCTGCACAGCTCTGTACGAAATTGCGCTGGGCAATTGAAAAGGCCTCAGAATTCACTGGACCAAATTCACGCTCAAAGTACTGCAAGAGTGTCAACTGACAATGTTTTTTCACTTGGTGCAACGAAACTGTGTTAAGGATCGGCTCAATTAGACCACTATCGTTTGAGAGACAAAGTATCCTGCAAAATTACATTTATATAGTAAATATAATAATAAGTTTATCTTAAAAGAACTATATTAATTTTTATAAAAAATCCCATTAAAGACACTTTTGTTTTATATTTTAAAACAAAATTGTTATCCAAAATAAAACCTGACCACGTTTACAATGTTGTAAATATTTAAAAAATATTAAAATATTAAAAACATATATCTTACAATCTATAAAGTTTAATCTTGTTTTTTAAACAAGATAAAAGCATTTGAATTAACAGATTGTAAGTAAATGCTTACTTATATGGTCTAAGCCAAAGAGGAATTTTTTCTTCTTGCCAAATTTCATGCAACATTGAGAGTAATTGCGAAGCCAATAGTTCCTGCCTCAGGTCATCGCCGCATTTAACGATAACTGCGAGCAATCGCCATGAAGTAAGATGACCATATGGACTGGATGCGCGAATTCGTTTTTGTTTGAGTTCCCATGGCTCTTTGAGTACCGCGGCCGAAGGATCTTCAGGATCGTGGCTGAAAGTGGCACTAGGTGCCGCTGCCATTTCACTTAGCCGCCTTTTTATATCACCGGGCACAAATAATGGTTCCCGACTGTCCGACGACTCTTGGCTCAACTGGGAAATCGTATCTCTGTCCTTAGGCTTTCGCAGCAATAAATACTACAATCGAAATATTTATAAGCAAAACTCCGGCTAATTGTGTATTTATTTACTCCCCCTCCCTCCAGCCTACGATTTTGACACATGAAATCGATGTGTTTTTAGCGCTAATTACGATAAAAATAAAAAAAAAGGTCGCTCTCTAACGGAACATAAAAATTGGCCAATAATGGGTAAAAATGACGGTTTATCGCAGAATCGTATTCAGGCAACCGAATCATGACTAATTGACAATTTCATGTTAATAAAACTTATTGTCAAATTTCCACCATTCCAGTGTCAATATTCTAAATAATTCATAGTTTTGAATATGGAGCTTCACCTGTTGTGTTATTTCATCGTCCTCTTGACTCCAGCAATCACTGGCATCATCATCAAAATTAAATGCAACGTCACAGCTTCTTAAAGGATACGAGGTGCTTTTGCTTGGCGTCTGCCTGATGGCAGTTGGGGTTACGCTTTGTTTAACTTTTGCACTGGACGTGTTTGATTGCGTGGATGCGCTCGACTGTTCTCCTCCCGTCAAATTCTCTTCTGACTTGGTATGTCTTAAAGAACTACCCATTATTTTGGTTGGCACTGGCGAGGTATATAGGTCCTCCACCTCCAAGACTTCCACATAAATTATGTATGGAGCCTTAAAAATTGGAAAGATTATTTTATTAATATCATTGTCTGTTCTGTAAAAAGTAACACTAAAATAAAAGTGCATTTTATAACAATTAAATATTTCAACTTTAACCCTTTACTTTAAATAATTACAACGCTAACTTAAAAAAATTCTTATTAAGCTAATGAAACTGAAGAACAAAATATGTATCCTCATACCTTATCTTTGCTGTTGAGTACAGCCGCGTATTGAGGCGGTACCCTTACAATATGATGTGGCACGGTAGAATGAAGTGGGAGCCATACTCTTGCGGGCAAGTTTAGGTTCAAAGTGTTCAATTCTGCGATTAATTGAACCGTTTTGCTCTCTTTCGTTGGTATGCTACCCAAAAGTTTGCCAATCGATATGAGTGCTCGGATGAATTCCAATTCCGGAGCAAGTCGAGGTGCCTAATCGAATGAATTATATGTAAATGAAAATGTGAAGGCTCACGACAAAAAATGTTTTTTATTACATCAATATATATGAAGCAAAATCTACGAACCCATTCTTATGATATACTAAAACTAAATTTAACTTTGATGTCAAATCTACCACAATTGACCTAATAACGTCGTAAAAATTTTACATAATCTTTCACAACTTATTCTTTACTAAAGTTTGCGAAAATCATTAAAGCCTACTTTTTAAATTTAAATCTCAATTTCATCTTGGAGATTGAGTGCGCGGAGTTTCAAAAATTCATACATGGTGCAGTATAATTCAACGCGGCGTTCTCCTTGATCCCATTATCGAGAACAAATTTTACTTACGTTGCACGTACACTCGGTTTTGCGGCCTCGCAAGTCATTGACCACTCCTTGGCAGGAATCAAAGCAGGTACACCCATTGTCAAATGCTCGACCTGAACTGAGGTCACCGAGGCTAACTTTATTCACTAAACCTGCAAAGATAATATAATTGTAAATAATCCAATTATAGCTGCTTTATTTTAGATTAAATTCTATTTCACTTGTGTGCTCGTATATATTTTAAATCTTAATTGAGTTGTTCATAATAATGTAAAGAACTTGTTTAAGAACAATGTTTAAGAAGAAAAATACAATCATATTCACTTACCAAATAATCTCTTCTAATTTAATTATAAAGTGTAATTGACATTTACCGGAATGGCTGCGACGCAGAGATTGAAACAGTCCAGTGGCGTCAGACTGGGATCTTTGGTGAGTTTTTTTGTTAGGAGACGACACGGTTTGAGCAGAAAGTAGGGGCGGCAACGAGGGAACTTGTAAGACGGAAACACGTTTATGCGACTCGTTTCCTTTTGGTCTGTAAAATTATTTTTAACCATTAATAAAACGCAACATGCTAGTTTCATAAATAAAAAGTTTAATCTCGTTTACAAATTATTCCGTAAGTTGGATTACTTTTTACACAGAGAAAATTAGTATAATAAAATGGAACTAATATTACACGTTATACATTTTTTATTAGATTATGATGAAAGTTTGTATATTATGCAGATAAATTTAATACAATTTTTTTATCTAATTTAAAAATTTACTTTGATGATGTTAATGTTAAATTATCATACGGTGTGGTATTCACCTGAGTTCGTCCGACAATATTAGATTTTTGAGCTTGGTCCCGTGGGATTTCTTTTTCGATGACAAATGAGCATCGGAACTGTACGCATCTAGCAACCAGGCACATTTTAACGAGAAATCAGCCGACTGCCTACATCTGCGAAATAAATTCACGTTATTGTATATTACTAATGATTTTATATTTATTAATATAAGAAATTAAATGTTTCTCGTAATAAAGTTGAGTGATGAATGAATAGTTTTATTACGTGTTGTATTTAACAAATTAATTACCTATGGACGAGATATGGATAAAGAACCTCTGTCACATCGTATAACTGTATGTACATTAAAACCAGCTGTGGCAAATAAAAGTCCACTTCACTGTGTGGGAAATTAAACATCTTGTTACCTGAAAAGTAAAAGGAAATTTTGTTGAGTATATAACGCGCCTGGTTTTCCCATTAAACCTAAATACATTATGATTAACTTATTTCATAATTAAATTAAGCACTATTACTTTTTTGTCTTTCTCTCTTCAACCGATCGTAATTTATGTGTGAAAGTAAGTCATGAGAACTATTTAAAGTGATGTGGGACAGAAAATTGTTACGTTAAATTTAGATAGCGTTGATTTTGCCAACGGGGAGTGATGAAAAAAGTTGAATAGAAACAAGAGAATGAATTAAAAGTACGATTGCTTTATCGTTATCGGGAAAACGATTATTATCGGAATCCAATGTTTATGTAACGATCGTCAAGACAAAACTGTGCATTTTCACTGTTTGGATATAATTGCAAATCTCACACGAATAAAATGCTTGGAATTCGCTGCCCCAATATGACTTTTGTTATAAATATTTAATGATTTTTATGTATGAGAAAGAAAACTTTTCAGTAATTGTGTACTTATCTACCCCATACATGAAATCGACGTGTTTTTTTTCTGCTGATTACAATAAAATTAAAATAAAAAGTCGCTCTCTTGTTGTATAATCTAATTAATAATTTAATGTATAATTTAAATAAGCTTTGAAATGAAACAAATTTGTAACACAATGTTACCTAGGTAACTCTGTACGCCTGGCTCTTTGGAATTAAAGAGATAGGAGATTGCCATGGACATGTCGAAAACCTGGCTCTCGAATAGCCTGAGCAGACAACCTTCGGTTGCTTTTGGTTGACTGGCTCTTTGGCGCTGAACTTCAGGTTGTTGCTGTTGTTTCTTCGGCTTAACTTCAGGTTGCCCCGTGCCACAACAAAGGGTTATTGCAGCTCCAGCGAGCTCTTTTCGAGGCACCGCCACGTCCAGCGGATCCGCCGGTTCCTCCTTCCGACTCATTTTTTTCGGCTCTGTATTTTCAATTTTCGTACTGCAATCTATTTCGTCCAAACTTGGCGGATCTTTCGTCACGCCATCCTCGACGTCGATTCCGTCGACACAATCCATATCGCCCGTCTGTAATTTCAATTCACAGAATTAAGACACATTAATTAATAATAATAATAACTGAGAATGTTGAATAACAATTGCAATTCAAGATGATTGACTGAAGGTCAAGAACAATTGTTTTTTGCAAGTATGATTTTTACGATTAAAAGAGGATAATAAAGCAAAGATAATAAACTGACATTATAAAAGTGACGTAATAAATTTGAAGATATAATAATGTAAATGGACGGAAAAGAAGCCAGTACGAATATAAAACAAAAAAGATACGGAGATGGACCGGGTAAACAAAGAAAATGAATTGTTGACATAATAATTAAATAAAAGTGAATAAATAAAAATGATTAAACAAATGCAAAAGTGTCTTCTGAAATACCATAAGTTATCTTTTATGAATGAAAACAAAATTAAAGAAATGTCGTAATTTGAATTGGACCTAAAATATAAATTGCTGTAACAAAATAGTCATCTGCTGACTTTAAACTGAATCAATGAATTACTTGTGATATTGAGGAATCCAAGCTTTCACGGCTATGTAGATGGTCGATGCTGGATTCTCGAGTGGTCGCGTTAGCTGTGTCACTAGCTCCACTATCCGAACCACAAAGTATTCCAGAATCGTCAGAACCAAGACTGACGAGGTCTTCCCGTTCCCGGGTCTTGTTTGCGGAGACAATCTTGGCTGCAGGTGCCGCTGGATTGGTTTCACATTCTGGACTGGGAGTCACGTCCACCTCTGGGATTCTTTGCAAAGCCGAGTCCAGGCTCCGATTCCGGTGATGCAATGTCAGGGTCGTAACATTCGCCTGAGGCACTGGGGGTAACAATATACCCATTGACCTAAAAGAAGCCAAATCCTCATTGTCCAACCGTTCAATTCACTTGACGTACTGTTTACATGAAACTATGTTAATCACATTGATTACACTTGCAGTAAAAATAATTCCTGAATTATATATTATATATAATAGTACTATTGAAAATAATAATCTTAGAAATTATTTTCACTGAAACACAATACACTCAGCGTATAATAAAGAAAAAGATGTACGTGAAATGTCTTGATGTAGTGCCGTCTCACTCGCAATAAAATATAGTACTTTTGGAATGAATTAAAAAATTATTTGAAATAAGGGTTAACAAAAAACTGGGAGGAGAATTTTTGTGCATATTTCAAAAAGGTGCTTAACCTCACTTTTTTGTTGAAAAAAAGTGACTTTGCGTTCATAGCCGCGGAAACACAATGGCTTTTGTATGCTAATGATCGTTCGCTAGGCGCAAAGGCTCTCTTAAGGGCTGATTTACTGATAATAACAATAATGTCTGACGCGAAAGAAAAGTACAATTTAGCAGCAGAAATGAAGATAAATTGTGTACTTTACTCTTTTCTCTTTTTTTTTTCGTTTTAAATGTCACTAATTATTCCGATCCCTTCAATGTGACTGATTTATTATATCCCTCCTTATTGAACCTACAAAGAAATAATTGATCGGATTGACGAAAAAATAAAAAAAAAAATGTTTGGCTCTATTAATAGTCAAATTGTGACTAATCAATATGCCATTTGAGATTACAATATGATACATTTGTTGCCTGACACACTCGGCAACGCGACTTAATTAAACCAAACAAACAATGTGACACATTCCGTACACCGCTTCTATTCATTAAAATTAAATGAACGAGAAAAATCTACAACAAATTAACTAACAATCAACATCAATCGACAAATTTAATAACCACTTTACTATCACAATTTAAAATCCATCAATACCTTCAAGTATTTTTCCCATCCCACAATAAAACAAAAGAATCGACAAATTTACAGTTTGACTCGTTAATTTCAATTTAATCAGTTGAATCATTACCAATTTTAATTGAAATCCAACTCGAAATTTAAAGTAGGAAAACTTGTCAATTCAATTAGGACCAAAGCTCACTTGAAATAATAGACATTGAAGAACAATTGAACGTTCGTATGAAGTTACCAAAAGCATACTAAATTAGCGGTACGTTAAAAATAAAAAGTAACACTTGTGTGCCGGCTTGTCTTTGTATCATTGACAGACTTGATGACATTACTATAAATACTGTAAACCATTTATAGAATTATTTATTAGTCACAGAATGCAAACGAAAATAAGAATATCCGGACTAAACGGGCGAATCTTTTCGAATGACAAAACCCCATAAGAGTCTAGTAAAGTAGGGAGATAATAATACACGGTGAGAAAAGATTAATAAAATTTACTGACATTCTTAGTAAACTTGTTATACATTGGCAAAACTTGAAAAATTACTATCTTAAGTTAGTAAAACATGTCAATTTGTTGAGAATGATTCTTAGAAAGCTGACACTTTTTACTAACTTAGGATTGTAATTTTTCAATTCTTGCAAGTGTATGACCAGTTTACCAACAATGTCAGTAATTTTTATTAATCTTTTCTCTCCGTGTAGTAATAGAAGAGGAACAGGTGTGGGGGGTGACAAAGGACCTACCTAAAGTCCAGACTGTGGTTCCTCTGATGCGTGGTTAATCTGTTGCGCGTATTGGCGGGTGGATTTGGCCTACCATGAACGAGAGGAACATTGCAGACTGCCAATTTGTGCTTTTTAACGTGCGTCACGCTTTCCTGTCGCGTCGGTCCACTGGTGGGCACCGATACCGCTATTACTTCGCTCATATTATGGACAGACGAGCTCTGGCTCGGCTAACAGTCATCTGCTGCTCATTCTCATTATCGACCTGTAATCCAACGAACCACTCTTAATTTTACACAAGTCATTAAAATCATTATCCTTCTATATCTAACGTGATAATCATATTAAACGACCATTTACGAACCATTACACTGAAACAAATGAAATAATAAAAGTTACTACACTTTTTGGTATTCTGAAAATTTATGCTTCAAAGTTAGGAAGATTGACCTGACAATTTGGCAAACTGTCATTTTTTCAAGTACTAATTATCAGAACTGAGAAAAATCAAATAATAAAAGCTACTATACTTTCTGGCATTCTAAGACTCTATGCTCCAATGTTAAGAATTTTACCAGACAGTCTGGTAAATACTTTTTCAGATACCAATTATCAGAACTGTAGTACTTCTTGTCACATTGCCAAACATTATTTTATACAGCAACACATAGAGTCCAGAATTACTATACTATTTTTCTCAGTGTACCACCTCTGATAGAGTCCAGGAATACCATGCCATTTTTCTCAGTATAATAAAGTATGAAATGAAATATGTTAAAGTAACATTAAGCACTTATTACTACAGTCGTTCCAATATCATCTTATCTACGACTGTGTAATCGTGTAATCAATATATAAAACGCCAAAAATAGAAAGAGACAAGGCAAAACACTTTTAGCCCGTATGGCACATTTCAATGGCATCTGGTACCGCGAGAGGCCAAACACGCGGAATAAATATTGATGTGTGTAATACGCGCATTATCCGGCTTTTAATGATCGATCAAAAGGGGGAAAAGGGGGGGGGGGAAGAAACGCCTGTGAAAATTCAACCGATAAATAAGGACGCGGAGAAGGGTGGTGTCGGAAATTCCATCGGTTGTTTGGAACAACTCTTGCATTCCGTTGGTTGCCGGTCTTGCAATGTATCAAGCAATTAAACAAACCAACTAAGAATAATACCCCGGAGTTGGCGCTGCAATCATAATTTGCCCGAATAGGTAAACGCTTGTTAAGGAAAATTTCCCAACTCACGGTAATGTGAGGACACTGAAACGATAACTAATAAACGTCTGACGTACGTGAGAGACGGCCATCCTACATTGCTTATTTATTATATATAAACTCAGAAAAAAAATATGCTTGCGTTAAGAAACCTGTGCAAAGAAAATGTTCTTATTAAAACTAACAGAAAATCTATTAGAAATAAGAATATTCAGGTTTCATCTGTTGAATATTCTTAAACTAAAACTATTTTATTCTTTTCTTTAAAACAAATCCATTTAATATAAATGGAAATAATTCCTTTATATAAATATATGTTATCTAAGAATAATTTATTCTTATTATAAATAGAATTTCGATGTGTCCATGTAATGAATGGAAATCCTATTTAATATAAGAATATTCTATTGCTCTTAAATAAACATTTTTGTGAGTGTACTTGTGCGAATGATAATAAACCTGTAATCATTGTTTAATTACGTGTTGCAATTATGTTTATTTAAACCTACATTATTGTACATATTTTGTATGTTTACATTATATTTATATTGTGCAGACTGAGGAAAAAAGTTGTATTTAACATTGCCATACCTTCATATATATAATATTATATTTAGTATGGTAATAACGAACATGAATCGTGGCAACTTTACGTCATATAAAAATTTTTTATATTAATTATATAATTCATCGATTTATACAATTCATTGATGTGGCATTTTATTATTCATTAATTATTACGATTGGTGCAATTCATTACTTTTTAATTGTTCAATTTGTTATTCTTCCTTTAGCGTCATTTGTGAATTTAGTAGTGTCATTCACTTTTTCGCGAAAGGAAGAAACTTAAACTTGGGTAAATGTACTCGTAGCGCGTATGCGAAGCTGTTGAATGTATTCAACAAAACACTTTAGTTTTTCTCCTTTTTTTTATGTCTGTCCGAGCAGATGGCGCGAAAGACGCGAATCTCGTAGAATAATATTGTAACGAGTGTGCTAAAATTAACGAAAGAAAGCGCGCGCGCACACTTTTCCATCTTATAATTTTGTTTATTTTGTCCCAATTGCTCCGTTTATTACTGTTTATTGTTATTAATCGTGCATTTTGTTTGTCCGATCGCGACATTATCTGGAATTTATTTATATGACTCTTGTAATTAATTATATTGTTGAAATACTGAAATAAAAGTGATCATCAGTGAATGGTTACGATTTTGAATCGGTACTAATTGAATAAGTGAAAAATTGAGCTGCTAAGTGTGCACATTCTGGATATAGATATAAGTTGGAATTAGATAATTATTAAGTCTATTGGATTCAAAGTTTTCTGCATTAAAAGAGCTATATATTTATTTGAAATATAATAATAATAATAATAATAATAAAACAAAGTTTACAATATGACTTTATTTGACTGATTTAAAATTCGTCGTGGAAATGTGAAATCGTGGAAATGTTGCACATTTTAAATTCAAAACTTGGAAATCAATAGGACTGAAATTGAAATTGAAAATTTATGTCACTCTCTGTCAAAAAATGCAGATTGAAAGTATTTGTGATAAATTATTATGATAAAACTTTTCCACGAAGGATAACTCTCACTTTTTCATTGTGAAAGTTTGAAATTTGTTTCCAATATTTTACATTTCATTTTTGTGAAACATAGACAAATTTTGATTGAATAAACTTGTCCTTTTATCTGTACAAATCTACAATTTTACCAGATGTTATAAACAAGAATTACAACACGTAATACAACACATATATAATATGTAATATTAAAAATGTATTAACATTACAAGAACTGTAGTTGGAACGTACAAATGACCATCGTCACTTTTTTAACAATGATACTGAAATCTGTAACTATACAATGCACAATTTCTACTTATATTACATTAACAATTCCATTATAGAATATGATGTGCATATTATTTATTTCAGATAAGTAAGAAGGGTTTAAAGTTTAATTTCTATTTAAAAAATTAAGTTTAAAAAATAAATAAAAATGCTCATTTCCATTAATTAACCCGATGACATTGTGATTTAAAAAAATGTATTTTTACAAATGCAAATATTAATTGTTTATAATTAAAATATATCCATCCATTAAATTATTTTATATATATAAAAGATTAAATATTTATTTGTTGGAATTAACAAAAAAATTAAAATTGATTGCAACCAATAAGGTTTGATTTTTTAAAAGTTATATCAAATAATACTTGAATAATGTTTATAAACTATCCTTAATATATGTTTAAAACGTTGTAAATAAGCAGTTATGCATTGTCGAAGCAATAATTTTATAAAGAAATAATCATGAATATTATACAATGAATATAAAAATAAATCATCGCAACAAAATATTAGATAAATAAAATTATTGCAAACAAAGACTTTATAATAAGTAAAACAAGCATACTGAGAGATATCGTATCATTAAAATTTATAATAGGTTTAAAATTATTATAGTATGAAGACAAAAATTAAATTCTTCTTTTTACTAACAATAACAAATAAGGTCAAAACAATTTGTCAACATATCCATTGTATAATATTAAACTGAACAAAAGTCTTTTTTTTTAAATAATCATAATAAATCAAACTCTTTAACATTAATAATTATAATTTTTCTTTCAACTTAAAATCAAAGTATAGTGACAGCAAAATCATTAATAAGTGAAAAGAATTTAAAGCCTGTTAAAAGATAATATTGATCTAAATTATGACAACATTTACCGAAGATTATTAAACGCAATGAAAGAATTTTACTTTGTGTCAAAGATTTTCTATAATAATTACGTATATATGTCATTAACAATAACCTTATCTTTAAATTTGGTTTCAAATAATAATGGTCAAAAAACAATTGTCGTACATTTTTTTTTATTTTATAGTATTTACCTTTAATTCAAAGCAACACTCGACTATTTTATCTTCCGCACAATTCTTCCAACATTATTGTCAAAATATTATGTGTTTAATAAAACTTAAACAATTGATAACCTTTACAAAATCAAGTACAAAATGATAAAGTTTGCTCCTCCCTCACTCACTCGACACAGCCTTCAAGACAAAAATTTCCAAAACTCATCCACAGATCCATTGATTTCCCAATAATGCGTTTAAAATAAAAGCACCACTTACACAATCAAAATCGAGGCATTTAATCCTGATAACTTGAAATCATCAAGTGACGAAGCCGTTTAAAAATAGCCATTCTTATATACATGTATACATAAAGAAAAAAAAATGAGGCAAAAAGAGACAAATATATAGAATAGAATGAAATGGATTCAAAATTGACAGATTCAATCGTTTAAAAAGCCAACATCCGGTCGGTAAAAGCCGTCGGTGTGCCAGGGTCAAAAGACTGGCTAAAATCTGTCAAAGCAGGGTTCGGGTGCGTGAAAGTCGCGACACTCGATGGGAATCTAGGCTACGCGCCGGTTAGGCATTCCGCTCTCTCGCGGATTTTTGTTGCCGGCAGTGCCGTAGCCGACGCAACTGGGTGTGCCAGCCTCGCTCGCTCGCGCGCGCCCCCTCCTCCCTCCCTCCCCTATCCCTAGCCCCGCGCGCCCCTCTCGGCCCCTCGCCAACGTCCCCCGGGAGCCCGTCAACAAACGAAAACAATCGAAGCGCAGAGGGCCGAGGAGGGAGCCGCGGCGACAAGGGACGCGCAAGCCGCCCACGGGGCGAGGGCGAGGGGTTCGCGGGGTAATTAAAATTTTGTCAGCCGCGCGAGGCTCACCTCGAGCAGCCGCTCGTCCTGGCGGCAATGACGCGCGCTCGGTCGAGGCAAGTCGCGGCTCCCAATGGCCGCCTCGCTATTAGCTGTCAGAAGCAAACAACGACGACGACGACGACGCGGAAAACGTCGACAAGGCGGACGACGACGAAGGGAGCGCGTGGCGCGGCGCGCGATCGGCCGTAAGTGCGCGCTCCTTTTCACCGTGCGCCGCCAACACTGCTCGCGGTCGGTCGATTGGTTCGCGGCAACGTGCGACCTCGCACCACTTTGTCACGGTGATCGCGGCCGCGTAACGCGCCAACGGCATCCGCGAAAGCCACGGTTTCGCCACTGACAGGGACTCGGGATTCCGGAGGCAGGGCTGCCAACCGGCGCGCCGCCGTGCCGCCAGCCGCGCCACCGCGCAGGGCCGGCCACGCGCGGCTCGCCGCCTCTGGCTCGTAGGGGGCGCGGTCGAGCTCCGAGGCCCGCGACAATTTCGGCCCGCTCCCGACCGAGCCACTCGTGCGCTGCCACTCTCGCCCACCCAGCCCTAACCCTAACCCTACACGGAAAATAATTTTCGGCTATTACAAGTAAAAATTTGGTCAATGCAGCTAGAAAATTTAGTTAGTATAATTACAAGTAAACACTATGGTCAAATCAACAAAAAGAATTTACTCCCGCCAATAGTGTTTAATTAGAAAAAAATGTTTGGTTGATTTAGCAATACACTGAGAGAAAAAAATATTAATTTTTATAAAAAGTTTACTAGTTTGGCATTATACTTGCAG